>JAZHYW010018889.1:0-56314 GCA_037355805.1 Ixodes ricinus | reverse complement strand
CAAACCGACCACAAGCTACAACGACATATTAGTTTTAAAGCGAGCGGGGCTCACCCACTGGGGCACCGCCATGTTTCCCCACATCCCTACTGAGCCAGTCACGTGATTTAAAAATCCCTCTCTAAGTACTGCGGCTAACTTTAGCCGCGGTTAGCGCTTCGAGCAAACGGGCCCAGGTGGACCGTTAAGAGTCAACTGTTCTATCTACGCGGATGATGCCTGCTTATGAACCAGTAACATGAGACGCGACATACTTCGCCAATTATTGCAACCAGCAATAACCTCTGTTCAACTGTACCTTGCTACGGTCGGACTTGAAAGTTCGGTAAGCAAGACAGCTGACATGTTCTTCCCACATATTCAAAGGCGGTCATGTCCTAACATTGACTTATACCGGGGAACCACGACGATTCGGAGGGTCACAACATATCGCTTTCGTGGGGCAATTCTTGATACAAGGCTACAGAGAAAACCCCAGGCGACGCCATCGCAACCGCATCAACCAAGTTTACCAACGCAGTCTGCCGACTTGTAGGTCAGTCGTGGGGGAATTGTCTTTCCTTAGTGCTTCGATTGCACGACACCGCTGTGATGGGACGCATGCTGTACGCCCTTCGATACGCCAAACCTTCAAACACACGAATTCGTGTCTTGTACGCAGTCAACGCCGAGGCATTCGTAAGGCGGTTTGCGTCCCTCGAGCAACATCAAACGAAAAAGTGTACTGTGAGAGTGACACACTACCACCACCACTTGGCATTACAAGAAAACTCATGCAACAGCACATACGACTGCATAAGTCCGATACCTGGAACTGCCATTATAAGACGCCTAGCACAAAGAACAAAGTCAAGGTTCAAACGTCTTTTGAGGACAGTCAAATTCTTGGACCCACTATTACGCAGCACCTGCCTACGTAGGCTATCCCCCTGGCGCAAGCACACGTTCCTCTACCAGGAGCATGTACCAGGGATTCGCGGAAAGAAAGACACCCCAGACATCGTCCTTCGAAGAGTCGCTGGAGAGGCTATCACACTGCAATAGACCTATTGCTGTCTTACCCAAGCATCAAGGAGAATGCAGGGATTGGTGTTCCACGCGCCGCACGTGCTGGCCTCAGCAGTAGTAAATTTTCTAAAGCAAAAACATAAAACAAATGGCATCTTGCACGCGCGTTCGTCAATGCTTTTTTTGGTTATTTACTTCGAATCTTTGATACAGGAAAGGCGTGCGCGTGTGGCGCGTGGAACACCAATCCCTGCATTCTCCTTGATGCTTGGGTAAGACAGCAAATGGTCTATACCCGGAAGCACTTAGAATATACACCGACGGCTCCGCACACCGAGATCGACAGAGCGCAACAGCTGCTTTTGTCATTCCTGCAATGAACATTAGATGGACTGGCAGATTAGACAAACTAGTTTCATCAACAACAGCTGAAATGGAAGCCATCAAAAGGCTCTATTTACAGTCGTCACAAGTAACGTTGCGTGGTATAAACAACAGGCTGTTCTTATAACAGACTCTCGTACAGCACTCCGTAGGCTTGCCACACCTGGATCCCGTGACGAACAAGTTGCCAAAATCATCAAACTCCTAGAAGTTCTCTCCGCGAGAAGCCTCACCGTACAGTTCCAATGGGTACCATCACACGTTGGAATTATTGGAAACACTGAAGCTGACTAGCTGGCCGAGGAAGAACACAACCAAACCCCCAACATTAAAAGCCCAACAAATTTCAAGGACTCGCTTTGTCTTGTCAAAGCCCACATCGACAATCTTGCTCCGTCAAGCCAAACGACACATCAGCCCTGCGTTAACAAAGAATTTTTTCGCGCTGATAACATCCTCCTAATGCGATTACGAAAGAATAATGCTTTTACCAAATATTTTCTACATAAAATCGGCATCATGGACAGCCCTGCTTTTACAAAATGTGACGAAGAGGAAACTGTTGAACACGTGGTTCTGCGTTGCGAGATTTATGAAATAGCTGGGACTCCCCCCGCGTAGCTCCGGCCCAAATTCTCCACCCTTTCTCAGAGTGGGCCTGGGGCCGGGGGTAACGCCGAATGAGTTTGACCAGAGGAGATTTGGCGACTCCCTCGCCGGGGGAAGAGGCAAGAGGGAGAGAAGGAGGTGATGTTTTTTGTTTTTTTTTGCCTGGTCTCCCAAAGTTCATCGTGGTTATATCCCTCTTGTGATAGTTTCGAAATTGCAGAGGGTAAGCAAATTGGTAAAGAAAACATATAGTTTCTTGCTTCACCAAATTTCTTAATTTTTAGGCTAGGTGGCGCAAGCTAACGCCCGTTTTGAAGGGTACAGCCATTAGAATGCATCCATCCATCCATCCTTCTAGAACCTGGCTATAACCTGGATAAAAGTTTGAAGTTTCGCCTAACCAGTCGAACCTTGAAGTTCGACGTAAAAATCCAGCTCGACGAAAGTTCGTGACATCCCTAGTTGCAACATATCTGTAGGAGAAGCTCCGCCTCTAAACCGCGGAGGAATGTGGCGCTACTATATAAATTCAAAAATTTTCTAGCGTCACAAAATCAGACAGCGAGAAACGTGGACTTCTTTAACCACATGCATTTGCTTGAAAATAGCAAACATGACGTAGGTGTAACAGCGCACAACAGCTAAGAATAGGGAAAGGAACGAACAACACAGGACATATCTTTACAGCTTTCTATGTTGCTCGTTCCTTTCCTTAGTCTTCTTTGTTTTGCGCTACTACATTTGCAATATGTTTGACTTTCACCAACTAGCCCAGCTCTCAGTTTTATTATTTTATTCCACTTAGCAGTATTTTACTAGAGGAGGTCTACAGTTCTGCTCCATCCTTCAGTATGGGCGATGCCTCTTCTGCATATTTTAGGTTACAACTTACAACAAACTAAAGCGACGAGAAGGTGCGAATGGTTCTTCCAGTACCCAGTGGGAACTTTTTGAGGGTTGTTTAAGAACGCTGCTGAATAACAAAGCGGCGATGTTTATTTTTATTTTTATTACATAGAATGCGATGATTTCGTAGTAGCGGGGGTAACATGTATGCTTGAGTGTCAAACTATATAATGCAAATAGATGTAGTGAGCAAGTGTTGCAGCTAGAAATGGGTGCAATTTTTGACCAATTAGAAGGACTAAGACGTTTTTGAGTTCTTGTTATTGTGAATTCCCGTTGTTGGATATCTGGGACTACTTTAAACCGTTTATTATAAAACGGCTGTCTAGCATTTCAGTAAAACAAATTATTATGGAAACCGAAAAAAAAAAGTTTTTTCGGAACGTGTAACCGGTAACCAAAACGTAAAATTTAAAACCGTAGAAAACCATTGCGCGCCAAGGATCTCGGCCGGAGGCCACTCCCTTGGTGGTCCTGCCGGCAGAAGTCGATGACGTCACGGGACCAACGGGTATTTCAAGACGCATAGCGTTCTTCAATGGCTGATTTTGAAACGCTAGCCAAAATATGAAATTTATAAGAAAACAATACAGCAATCCATTCGAAATACAAGCTTGCGACAACCATTTTCAGGTAGTGATCACATCTGACCTATTTCTGAATATTTTGCGTGGCAAAAGAGAGCGTAAAATAGGCTCACAAAACGTCTGCCTTTCCAAAGAAAAAATATTTGAAATAATAACGTGCTTTTCTGGAAATCAACAAATTTCAAGGAAAAAAAACAAAAAACATTTGATAATGAGTAACTCCAACTGCGTGATAGATCCAGGATTTTAAAAAAAAAACTGGCTTTTCCTTCAACATTGATGGCCTCCATTTCTTCAATATAAACAAGCGCCATAAAACGTTTTATTAAAAAATGTAATTAGTGAGTTTTCATTTATTAGTAATCTCAAATCTTATAGTAAATTGTTGCATTCTCTCTTGAACAAAATGTCCGCTTGGCCATATAACTCACTTGCACTGACCGCACTTGTGTAGCTTTCATGGCTTTTGTTTAAAAAAATCTGTATTCGATTTAAAAAATAACAACAACAAAAACAACACCCTCTATGACAGGTGCCTCTGCCAATGGTTCGCCCGCGATTCGAAACGAACCTCATACAAAGCGGAAGCGCGGGCTGTTGACACCGGGATAGTTCTACGAAAACACCATCTGTTAAAACGACAAACGTTTAAACAGCTGCATCCGTCGAGGTTGTTCTTTTTACACTCACCTTTCTAGGTACTGTTAAAACTTTAGAGGGACAGTAAAGACGGTTTGCAAGTTCAGTTGAACGATTGATATAAATGTCATATGTATTACAGGTGATGTTGACGAATTTTTAGAGCCCAAGGCTGCGCTTGCGCGCAGCACAAAAAAATAATTTAACAGTTCCAGCAATATATTTACTCCTGGGAGCTATGTTCGACAAATGTCTTGTTTCTCCTAAAAAGAAACGGAAGTGATGGAAGTGACGATATCACATCTGATTGGTTAGAGGCTCAAATGACGAAAGAGGGAACTCTCGTCATTTGAGCCTCTAACCAATCAGATGTGATATCGTCACTTCCATCACTTCCGTTTCTTTTTAGGAGAAACGTAACATTTGTCGAACATAGCCCCCTGGACTGACGACAACGAAACCCGAGACAGCGAAAAAAGCCAACAAAAGCCAATGGTAAATGTGGGACAGATGCGTGACAATGACTCAGTTTCTGAGAGCCTTGGCTTTTTTTTTTTCTTTATTACTAACATTTGCAGTCAATGAGAACCGAGGGGCGTGGGCTATTATCATCATGTCCACGCTTCGTGATTGGTTGTTCGGCGTTCTTGCCGACCGACGTTGCAGTCTGATTGGCTGAGGAGCAATAATGAGATGTTCGGGACCAGCCACGCCCTGCGTTTGTTAACCTCTCGGTGACTATGCATGCGGAGCTCAAGTTCGTCTGCTTCTTGCGCAGGGGTTCCGGTGACGTCAGAGGGACGCCGAGCTCTGATTGGCTTTGATTGAAAGGATGGTGGGTAGACCTCAATGCTAGATGCCTTGACGTCTACCCACTATTTTTGTTTTGGTTCAATCAGCCAATAAGAGCTCGGCGTGCCGACATCATCGCAACCCTTGTGGGAGAAGCAGACGAACTTGCGCTCTGCGTAGTCACTTTTTAGTATTCAGAGATACTCCTCTTTTTTATACTTACAGGCGTCTCACGGCCGTTCTTTTAAAACGAGACTATGTCGTTATGTCTGATTCGACAGATGAGATCACGCCACAACATTTTCAAAAAGTATTTCTTTTTTTTTTCTTTTTTAATTTGCGTGACAGACAGAGGACTTGGTTGATAAATGTCCCTCAGCCGTTCGAGATGCACTTCAACAACGAATCAAGCCCTTTTTCGGGCAGTCGTTTTGAACCCAAACCTGAAGCTAAATTTAGCGGGGAAAAATTTTCCATTAAATTTAGCGGGGAAATTTACCCATAATGCACCGCGCGGTTACGCCGACGCCGACGGCGACGCCGCTCAAGCCGAAAAAAAGCGCGTAAAAACTTCCCGCTAAAAAAAATGTTTAATTGGCGCTGGTGTTTGCACATGTTACCAAGCGCGCTCGGACTTGGGGGATCTGGCTGTTCATCTCAAAGAAGCTATCATTATAAAGCGATTAAATGCGAAGTTAAATTAAATGTCCCATGTGGTGCCATCTGGGAGTCGCAGCGCCCACCAGACGGGTTGTTTCCGTTCTTCTTCTTGTGTCAAAAATCGTTTCTTGCATCTTCTCTTTTAATTTTTTTTTTTTTTTGGGGGGGGGGGGTGATGGTATATAGGAAAATTACCTACTAGGATAAACGCACCACCTAAAGACAGCGTTGTAAAAAAAAGTTTAATATAACTACTGTCTATTGGCTTGTTTTTACAGATTTTTTACGGTTGAATAGCGCTCGAGAACAACCTATAGATGAGGCAGTCAGTGTAATAATTTCCAAGAGTACAATTTGTCCGCCCGTCCGTGTTCGTTGGGCAGGCCGCTGAACATCATGGCTCATTCTTAATGCATCGTGGACGTCGAGAGAACGTGTGCACGGTTCAAATTAGTTAACAGAAAAGAGGGCAGCCAGTTGATCGAAAAAACTCGGACAATGTTCACGTGTCTCCATCACAATAAGGTGGAGACAAATTGGCGATTGTATGGCACAGGGTTGCTTTATTACTTTACGAAAGTGTGTGACATGGTGAATAAATTGAGGCTATAACAGCGATGTTAAACCGTTTCCAGTGTATTCTTTTAATTCAAGCAAAACGGCTCTCTACTAAAATGTTGAAAAATCGGCAAATTATCTCCCCAGAAATACTTGTAAATACCGGAAAGTGCCAAATATGCAAAAAAAAAAACCACGTTAACAACTTTGAATATAAAAAAACGAAACAAAACGGATTATTAAAAGGTAACTCCGCTTCATTTTTGATATTGAGAAAACTATGCAACCTTTTTCAGTATCATCTAGGAAGACCACATGTCAAATATTACGATCTAATTTGGTCTATATATTTAATAAACTGGCCAGGAAACTTTCAAATATGCCAATTCGCCGAAGTCTGCTAACTCTAGCGCGCGACGTAAGGCGCAGTCATCAGCGCAGTCAATGCCACGGAGTTGGAGCGGCCAACGTTGAGCCACTACGTCAAACAGGGCCGTAACCAGGGGGGGGGGGGGGGGGTTAGGGGGTTCTGACCCCCCCGAAAAATATTTTTATAGTATAGTGCGTGGTACATGGTCGGTGCATTTGCAGCCAGCCGATTTTAATCTCCACCTCTGCGCACGCGCAGTGGCGCCGGTCGGCTACCGGGTGCCAAACCGGGACCGGTTCTCCGGTTTGCTATGACTCTCCATTATATGCCACTGATGCACATCATTCATAGGCGAAAATAAGACAATAGACATTTTCAAAATGGCCGCCGTTGTCCCCTGACCCCCCCCCCCCCCCCCGAAATTTTTTTCTGGGTACGGCCCTGACGTCAAAGTCATGTCTGCGTCATTCTCACCGTTTTGTTTGTTTTTACTTCTCAGAGTGAAATTGAACGATGACGTCATGAGTTTCCCCTACCCGGTGTTGGTTCAACGGTGTCCACGTGATCGCCATAACACCGGATGCACTAGTTTGCACGCTGCCCTGCGCGCCCCTCGGAGCCAAGAGCTGGGAGGGCTGGGAGAGACTCTGGTCAATGGGAGGCGGGGGCAGAGCCAGGGCATGCACCAGGCGCAAAGAAAGGGCTTGTGCATGCTCTCTTGGCCAACCAGAAGCCGAAAAGAATTCCCTAGAAAGTATTAGCCTGAGAGAAGCAGTTTTAATCATGGGTATATGGTTTTAATCAAGCGCGTATTTCCAGTCACCGAGAGTTACTCCGATGCCCCTATTAAGTTTGTTTCTCGCGACCACCGCCAGGGTATTATTTCCGGTTTCTGGCTGGCCACATTCGATCTTCTGAAGACGCCCTGGAACACGCCTAGCCCGCTTTCGGCCAATGGCACCTCCTCATTTGCCTCCTATAGTTCCCAATGAATGGCCAAACTTTCTACATATACCACTCTGGGAGTAGTCGGTTTCTTCTCGCCGCTTTTGTAGTTTGAGAACGGCATTTTGTTTACGATATGGAGCGCGGGCCGCATCTCCGATAGCTCCGATGCCTGGCGAAAGACCCATAGGCTCACGATGTTGTGTTGCTGCCTGCTCGAACTACCAGCTGTCCAGCACGGGAGTTGTTTTTTACATGTTTCCACACGACAGTGCGCATCTGAATCAATGGACGGACATCCCGTGCTGGAGTGAACTCCGGGATGCTATTGTCGCCTAATCTCGGAACAATTGATATGTTGCAATTGCTTGTGTTCATGACACTAACTTATTTGGTGTTACCAGCTAAATAGAAAAACGTGTGTGAAAAGATCAGTTCTGCTGTGAAACCAGATGAATGTGCACTGGAGCATACTTATCACGACATTCACAATTTTCGCTAACGATTTTGCAATTGACAATAAACGGTAGTCTGCCGTACAGCTTCATAAAGGTACACAATCCAGGCTACAAAAGCAGGAGACACATGCACGGTCAAACGACCACCGCGTCGGTCGCATTACGCGCCGGGTGTTTTCCAGTGTACGAGCATATATGTGTCTCGCGCCATTAGAAACCAGGCGCGAAGACTCAGCTGTTCTCGGTAAAATAAATGGGAACTTGGAGCTTTATGTGCCAGGCCTACGAAGGGCATTTGGCACGCCCAAGCGGAGGCTTGATGATTAATTTGGACCACTTGGGGATCTTGTGACGCATAACCGAGATCTCGGTTACGCGGCGCCTTCGCGACGATAAGCCCGCGTCAAATTGCGGCCACCTCCGTCGGGACTCCAACCCGAAGCGTAAGCTGGGGCCACAGTGGTGCAGACGTTGTTGGATGTTGTAGCAAACTACATTGGCGAAAATTGCGGAGCAGACGACACTTGCGCTTTACTCAACGTTCGCTTGACGCGTCGCATAGCAAGGATCACGTGACCTTTTGGACCACGTGATTCGGCGTGACGTGGACATGACTCTGCCGACACGAGATCAATGTTGCGTGTCGCAAACAAAGTTTCGGTTTCGGTATCTGCTGATGTTTAAACTAAGATTACACAGAAATAACATTCCACATTTCGCGAATCTGAATCTGAAGACGTATGCGGTTGTTTAGTATGTAGTGCTTTAGGGAAATGGAATCGCATGTAAGCCCTAACATTTTTGGAATTGGGCGGAAGCTGCCCTTTACAAGACTGGAAACCTCTCATACTCTGTTTCACCCAGGGTTCGACCGCAGCCGAGGCTGCGCACCGATGAAGCCAATCATGGGAAACACGAACAGTCTATCCTCACGGCGATACACGTTGTCTGTGGGCTGATCATAACCGACCAACCACGCGCAGCAAAAAGCGCAGGCTTGCGGCGCATTCAGTATACGCAAGGACCCTCGACCTGGTCGCTCCGTGCACCAGGTCGCTGTAGCAGTACAGTAGCCGAGTCGGAAGTGCTCCACTGAAATGTGGGACAACAACACGTGCATGTAGAAGGTGGTGCGCACATTTTCCGAGACTTTCAGCACGTAGTGACGTACGTGATTGGTTTAGTCGGTGACAACGAACGCGTAACTGGACGACGAGCGCCATGACGATGCACTTTCGCCGCCGCGTGATTGGCTCCATCAGGTCGTATACCGATCGGCTCGCGTTCGGCGAACTGCTTGCGGGTGAAACAAAGAATAGAACAACTCAACTCATTGACGTCACTCCACTGCGGTGGCGCTGCTGTCGGTCCCGTGCATGCGCAGACGCTTCCACTCCTCCCGAATTTGGTTTCTGCGCATGCGCAGTGCCCACACCTGGTGTGGGCAGAGCGAGCCTGTTGGTAAACATTGTGTTCGTATATAGTATGTATATATGTCGTACGGCTGTCACCTGAAATGCGTGTTACTGTAGGGGAGGTGACTTGGAAGATTGCTAGGTATAACGAGAGAGTTGTGCACAATAATATATCGTATTCAAGACCACACCGGCCATGCACAACTGGCAGCTCTAACGCGAGCTACTCTGCCCAAGTTTTTTCTGCTTCTTTTTTGTTTCTGTTTAGAAATAGAAAGTGGCGTCATTCAGAAATATTGCAGCACGTTTTTTTAAAATATTTTTTGGTTGCAATAATTGACGTCTTCGAAGCGATTATGTATATTTCGCAAGAAGCAATTCCTGCAGGCATCGCCTTCCGAGGTGTATCTATTTATGTAAAGTGATTCCACATCCTTGCGTCACCACGTATACCTGCGGCGCTCGTTACTACGACTACCTGAAGCAGACACTATAATTATACCTAAAGCGGTTTTGCAGCTTAAGGCGGTGCTTTGCTTCACGAAAGATCTCAGACAAGGCTTGTTGGAGAAACCCCTATATTAGTGAAATTTTACTTGTATCTATTTTAACATGAAGGCTGAGCGGCCTCAACATTTGGCAATGCCGCTGTATTTGTCATTTTAGAATCCTTTTGATGGGACTGCGCGAATAGTGGATGGAAACAAATAGTGCTGTGTCACTCATAGCTTTCACAATGCAAAAAAGAAAACAGTTTTTTTTGCAGTTTTGAATCTAGGGATTACGCTGCGCTATTCGATTTAGCGATGTTCGCACACCTCGCCATTTCACGTTTGACATAGTGTCAGAACTTCAATGCATGACAGGCTCTCGTAGAATAAATAGGTACCCGTGCGGACAATGTGAGCTGTAGCACCCAATCCAGACTTTTTTCTGCGTCTGCAATCCCCACAAATCTCCATTTGGGATTTTTTGATCGTTCCCATGACTCTGACAACGATACGATACATGCACAAAAGCATCAGCGGAGTATCGGGTATTGGTATCGGAGACATCGGAACAATCCTCCCTACTGTCTCTCTATTTGCCGCAGGAAAAAGGATGGGACTTGAGCGTCCCTTTCCATCAGACATTTTGGACAACATTTCTTTTCTTTTTTTCTTTTATTAAAAAACGGAAGAAAAGACAATATAAAAAAAGGACGTACAATTGTGGCAGGTTACATTATCCGCTTTTGTACGCCGGAATAAAATGAGTAACGCCATTATACGGTAAAACAGTTGGCTTTATTAACCAGACTTCTTAGCAGCTCGAAGTGCCAGGATTTTCAGAGAGGAAGAAATTCGCGGCAAGCGGTTGCGGCAAAGAATTGTTCTGGAGGAACGTCTCGAAGTTGAAACTCTTTCTGTCACTGTACATAACGTCGGCTTTGGATATGTTCCTTCCATCCTGAGCCACGACCAGGAACACGTAACGGTGCGGCCCCGATCCTTTTGGGGGCGCCGGTCCGTTGTACTGGACAACCTCCTCACCTTCGCTGAGCCCGTCGCTGCTCGGTGCGTTCACGACCACCCAGTGCAACCAGCTCCTGTAGATCGGGTTCAGATCGCACTGGGTGCGTCTGGATCCACCATCACGAGCGTGTAAGGCGGGGAAGCGTCTTGCGCTTGGAAACTAACGGTGGGTTTGTTGCTCGCGTTTTGAGGAGAGATCGTGTTCCCCATGCACACCGCCGTACCATTGCCGTAGTTGACGTTCACCACTCCCTGGGGCACCTCGCGGATGACGTCTGGCACAACTTTGAACGTCACGAGCGGATTCGTAGCATTTGGATCGCCGGAGGAGGAGTGTCCGCGGGAGCCGTTGGAGCTGTCTTGGCTCGCGAGGCAGGCGGAGCAGAGGAGAGCTAGCCAGGCGAACGACGCTCTCATGGCGGCTTCCACGCCGGTAGGTGGGCGGCTTCAGAGTGCGTGCGCCGTTTTCTCGACCGACGTGCGTCGCATTCTGTAAAAGCGAGATAATCGGGACCAGCACGTACCCCTTTCATCCGTTCCTTCCTGCCACGTCCGCGCGGAGCGAGCGCGGACGGAGCTGTTTCCTTCCGGCGCCGCCAGCAGCTGCGTCGACTGTGTTTTTTTCATCCGGGCAACAGTAGGTCAAATTTGCGCGGGATCGTTTAATAGGCGCTGAATAGGCCCCCTTTTAAAAGTGCGCGTCGTCAAGTAACTTCGCCACTGTTCGGGCACGCGCTCCGAACACGTGTTGGACACGAGGTCTGCGTAAATGTTCGGCGAGGACTCGGAACCGTTCGCACCCTTCGTGCCCCGAAAAATGGCGATCGCCAATGTGGCTTGACGGGGTTTTGAAAAGGGTCTATTGTCGATTTAGAAGCTCTAGTCGTTGACAGCTCTTAAGAGACGCCGGGCGTGGCCCATCGCTGATCTCTATTGTAGTAGGCTGGATCGCGGACCGCGGCCTCGGCAGCTGGGGCCGAGTGTCGCCACCGGCGGCCTTTGATTGACACCACCAAATGCATGGGCTTCCATGGGAAAAAACGAGAAAGAGGGCCGTTTCCCCCGTTTCTAAGCTGTTGTCGGCACTGAAACGTTTTGGCGGCTTTTCGGGAAGCCTGTCAAATAGCATGTGTACAAAAATTAAAACTGACAGCCCTCAGAGTTTTTATAAAAAAAGGTTTTGTGGTCGAGAGTGACTCCGCTGGCCGAGAAATGTAGTGCAGCTCATTGAGACGAGAGTCGATGGCGGTTTCGACGAGTTGGGTTTAGCAGACGACAAGCTTGAGGGCTTTGCTACGCGGAATTCGCTCACCCCCGGAAAGCCGCTATCAACATGGTACTTTTTCGACATTGATCAACTTCTGGGCTTCCCCGAGGATGGTCTTATTGACGGACAAGTTCCTTTGTTTACTTCACTACGACAGCAAGTTCGCCAGCTCAGCCGTAGGTGCTCCGGCACGTTTCATCTTTTTAATTGGCATTCCAACACTTGACAAATACCAATTTGTCCACCAAGCACTCGATATAATGGTCCCAGCACATCATAAAATACTCGCTTTCGAGCATCGCGTACAAGCTTCAATATTCCTACTTTTGTGTGTTTTCCCATAGACTTGCGTGTATTGCCTGGTGTCAAGCAATGGCCGCCGGTGGTGCCACCCGCGGGCTCCCGAACCGCGATCCAGCCTACTACAATAGAGATCAGTGTGGCCCATCATAATAATGATTCTGGATTCATGATTTGTTCTTCGGCGATCTTATCGACTAATGCCAAAAGCCATTGAGCAACAGTGCGGTCGCCAGTGCTTGGGCGCGTGATTGGATCCAAGTCCTCGCCGAACTCTGACGCAACCCTCGTGTCCAATGCATGCTCAGAGTACTACGTGATCAAGCAATGGCGGACAGGTGGGGGTGCGGACTTTCGGAAAGGTTAGTTAGATTTGCTCTAACTTTTACAGAAAACACATATCAATGCGGTGGGCGTATACTTAAATGTTTTGGTTTTGTCGCCGCTTTTTTGTGTGAGGACTACAATGGAATTTTTTCCAGTCAAGGGGAACTCAGCCTGTTCAAGGGACTTTTTAAACAACACGGTCAAGCATAACGGAAGCGGTACAGTTTTTCAAGATTTAGTTTGAGATGCGATCTGGTCCAGGTGCTAAATTTATCTTGACTTTCTGTAACAGTAACAAAGCGATGCATTGTTTTTGATGTGCGAAACCCTTCGCTATTTTGGAAACCACTAACCACCGGCTTTGTGAATACCGTTTGGAAATATAAATTGAAGCTTATAGTATTGCTTTCTATATTTGAGCAATAATTAATACCATGTATTACGTCTGGAATAGTGACACCTACATTTTTCTTGTTTTTCACATAATTCCACACTTCCTTAGGGTTCCGTTTTAGTTTTTCATATAATCCTCTTCATACATAAATTGTGACTTTCGCATTTCTTTTGTTATTCTCTTACTTAGTTATTTCATCTTGGAATAAACTGTAGGTTCCCTCAATTCCCAATATTGACGAAACAATCGATTATTTTGTTTATCAAAACTCGAGGTTCCCAATTCATCCAAGGTTTGTCATTTCGGCGATTGGCCGATAAAATACGGTATGGGACAAACGTCCGAGTTAAAGATAGAAGTTTCGTCTTAAATAAATTTTAGGCTAAATTGAAATCAAAATTTATGCTATGAACTTTGATATGAAGATTTATTTACTCTAACCTAATCAGTCATCTACACGCAAACTATTTTTTCACCCAACGATACATAGATTCACGACAAGATTTTCGTGCGATACACAATTGAGAATTCACGCTTGACATTGCTACTTCGATTAGCAGTGGCCGTCAGGTTGATTGTGTTTTTAGAGAGAAGCTCTAAGGCCTCATTCACATAGCCGTTTTTTCCCCGGCCTGGCGAAAGCGCCGGCCGTCCTTTCCGGAGGAGAGGGTGTTGGGACCGGTTTCCGACCGAAATAGGGCCGCCGGAGCCGAAGTGAGCCGAACGAGGATGTCCAACGTCCCCGGCACCGGCGGGAGACCGGGAACGCCGGTGCCCCGCCCTATCGAGGGACGGCCAATCACAAAATAGGAAGCTTTCGCTGAATCTGTCGGATTCTCAAAAGTTGGGTGACCATGGGCACGGCCGCGGCAGGGGGCATTGACCGTACTGTTGGTACTGTGCCCTTGCGACGACCAACAAAGCTCTTTTCGGGAAGGAGGGAGGCCAGCGAGACGACGGGTGCATTGTGTGATCGTTTACGGCTCTTGAACAACGGGCATACAGAGATTTGGATTTACCGCTGAGCTGCTGCTCGAAATGGTGAGACCACATCGGTTCCTTTGCGATAGACGTAAATGCGATTTTAAGAAAGAACAGCCGAAGGAAGAAAATACGGTCGTCGATTATTGGGGACGAAATGCGGCGTATGGAGTGATTGATGTGAAACGTGCTCGCGGTGGGTCTTGTTGTTTTTGTTTCGAAACATGGAGACGAATAAAATGTTTTGAAACATGCAAGATCGTTATCGGTGACCCAAACGCAAGCTTCAGGGAACAAAGCAGTTGTGGCTGCGCCCATCGACGCCGATTGTCCGCTACATTTGGTGGTCGACGCCGCCACAAAGCAACCACAAATACGGGATTACAGGATTGGTAGTAGACATCGAGGGAAGTGTGAACTTGCGCACGAAATGATAGGTTATACCGGTTATACAGTTTTACGGGATACAAAAGTTCGACGCGGAATTTGAAAGGTGCAGAAAGATTTCTAGGCTAGGTGGCGCAAGCTACCGCCTAATATAAGGGGACACAGCCCACTGCCGGCAGCTCCGTCGCCGCTGGTTCGAACACTCGTCCGTCCCCGCACCGTCCCGTTTTCGGCACGGCGCTCACGGCGCTTCTGCCGGGACGGGGCGAGACGCCGGCTGTGTGAATAAGGCTTTTCTATGGAATGTCCCTTTTTTTTTCGAGCTTTGACTGGAAGTGGGAAGCCCCAGGGAAGCCCCAGTGCGTGACAGAGGCCATTTAGGGCTAAGTTTGAGGAGCACAGCCGGCTGTGTGAATGAGGCATATCCGAATTGGAACGCAGCTCTTGAGGAGGAGGAGAAAAGATACGGAGGGAGGTTAGCCTCTCCTCCCCCTCCCATCCTCCTCTCCTGCTCCCCTCCCATTTAGCAGAAAATTTTCGCGAAATTTCCCGCTAAATCTAGTGGGGAAAATTGACGTGTTACATCACGTGACACGTGACGTGAAATTTCACTTGTGACATCATGAGGGTAAAATTTTCGCGCTAAATTTAGAGGAAAATTTTACCCTCGTGACGTCACGTGCGACGTCACCTGCGTCACGTGTGACATCAATGTGGAAAACGTCCCGCTAAATTTAGCGAAAAATTTCCCACCAAATATACCGTATACGAAAAAATTTTCCCGCCAAATTTAGCAGGAAAATTTTACCCCCGCTACGTCAAACGTGACGTCACGTGTGACGTCATTATGAAAAACGTCGAATAATGCAACGCGCGGCCACGCCGACGCCGCGCCGCTCAAACAGAAAACGGGCGCATAAGAGCTAAGCTCTAAAACAATTAACGTTGCATTAATGTATGATTTTTACGCCAATGGGATTATTCTGATCGATCATCGCAAGCCAAAATAAAGAAAGAAGCATATCTAACTTTGGCGTTCCGCTTCGTCCCACGGAAGTCTACGAGGAGTCCCTGACACTGCCTAATTTGATCATAATTATCGTGTTGTCTCGAACAGCCACCTACTGAAACAGAAGTAGGCTCTATCCTTCTCTGCTAACCAAGATAGCTTTGTCGTCGTCTTTTATCGATTCACCGCGGTGCTAATCTCGGTACAGATATGCCTAAACTCCAGGGGGATCGGTGGCCGGAGAAGCGCGTGACGCCGTTCGAAACGGTCGCAAAAAAATGAGCTCCCGTGGAGCGTCTTCAACGGCTTTCACCGGCCGTGGTTCATCTGCTGAAATGTCCCAGGATACCTACCGAGTGGTTCTGCCGTCACTGCCTACAGGTACTGAAGTTTTGAACTCTGTATTCGCTCATTGCGACATTACCGGACGCCCGTACAAGATTGACGATTTTCGAGGAGAAATGGAACGCCACGGCGTTCTGAACGACCTCATTGGAGCCGGCGCGTACCAGATGAACCATGTCTGGCTCTTCACCTTCAACTCTCTGACAGCGAAGCGAAAAATTCTGGAAGCCAAGGAACTTGTAATGAAGGAAAAAAGATGCCTCCTCATCGATCCCGATGAGTGCGAGGTACGAATACGGCTGCACTGGATACCCATTCACATAAGCGACGACACAGTGCGGAGGGCTTTAGAGCCTTACGGAAAAATCAACGAAGTATCCCGCGACACATGGAGGGCGGAAGGCTTCCAGAATGTTCAGACGACGACAAGGCTGGTGAGAATGAACCTAAAGGAAGGAGTCAGCAAGGAAAACCTCCCGCACCAGCTGCGTCTGTTCGGCAGCAACGTTCTCGTTCTTGTCCCCGGAAGAGCGCCCCTCTGCCTTCGATGTAAGAGAACAGGCCACATCCGCCATGAATGCCGCGTCCCTCGCTGTGACAAGTGCCATCGTTTTGGTCATGAGCAAGAGGATTGCATCCGGACGTACGCCACTGTAATGCGACCGGCTCCCGAGGAAGACAACACTGAATTCTTCATCGATGAAGAAGAAGCTTCGAAAATCGACGTCGGCACTGGGCACCCAACCAACACCCATACCCAAACACCTTCAGGGGCTGACAAACGAGGCGCATCACAAGACGAAGACACCACCGCATCGATTGTCGAAGCTGACAAGACAGCTGCCTGTGTCGGAAACGGCACAGACATCGACAAGGCCGCTCCAGGCTCCTCAAAAAGCCAGCGACAGAAGACAGTCGACGGGAATGACCTCTCCTTAGATGAAGCCTCCGAAGTTGACTCGGAAATGGGCGACAGCTCGGATCCCTTCAAGCGACCGCTAGATCGTGTCGAAGAGGAAGACCCCGACCTTGAAGGGCCTGACTGGAGCAAGCCGCAAGGAAGGAAGAAACGCAAGCCCCGAGCTCAACCGGATGGCCAACGAGAGCAAACCTCGCAGTAGGTGGTTGTGTTCACATAGAGAACAGTTACCGACAGTTCTTTAGTTTACTTGAATATTTACTCGTGCTTGTCGCCACAGCTATGAATTATGTAAGTTTTGCGTGAATTTGTTGTAAATCGCTCTTTATTACAAACCTCCTCCTCCGCCCCAATACTGTTTGCATCCGAATTTCCCACTTTTTCCACTATTTGCTTAACGTTGGGTACACTCAATATTAGAGGTTTAAATTCTACTCGTAAACAGTATCAGCTATTACGTTTGCTTCACGAAGAGCAATTAGACTTTTTAGCCATACAAGAAACAAAAATGTCGGAGGAAGAGCAAGTTACGAAGGCGCTACAACCCTTTCCTACTTCGTACGAAGTATGTGTAACGCATGCAGTTGGCACGGCAGGAGGATGTTTTTTGTTCCTTAAGAAATCTGTCCCTCTCTCTGATGTGAGTCTCATCACCGATGCTCATGGACGTTTTATAATATGTGACTTTAATTTGTTTGACGCACAGTGGCGAATTATCTGTGTCTATGCCCCGTGTAAAACCAGTGAGCGAACCCTGTTCTTCCACGATATGTCGCACTACATCAAATCAAATCGGACCACTATATTTCTGGGTGACTATAATTGTGTATGCGATGCAGGTGATAGATTTCCAATAACGCGTAATAACGATGTTAGTGCAAATCGCCCGAGTGAAATAATAGCAGAAAACAATATGGAAGATGCTTTCCACATATCCAGTGGAACTAAAAAATTCAATTTACGCACTTTCAAGAATCTTCGCACGCACGCCTTGATCGTGTTTATGTTTCTGCTGACATTGTACATAACATCAGCTCTTATTGTGTAAAACCAGTGTTTTTTAGTGACCACTGCCTCGTAAAGGTCGCAATTGGAGAAAACAAAAATCCCAAGGCAAAGTTTAATTGGCGGTTGTGGAAGCTGAACACCTGTCTGCTTAAAGACGAAACATTTGTAGCTACAGTAGATGACCTGATAAGGAAAATAACAGAGCAGAATGAGACATGTCCATTGGAACGATGGGAGCGGTTCAAGGAGCAAGTAAAAATGTCAGCAATCGAGAGATCGAGCACGCTGAAGTTCTACGCTCGGGCAGAAGAACGAAAACTGCAGAAGTATTTACGTACTTTGTGTGAAGCTGAATGTGAATGCCCTGGTTGGGGTGCAAAGGATATCGCGAATGTCAAATCACGTCTCGAGAAATTCCAGAAAGAGCGATACGAGGGCGCTGTGGTGCGCTCAAGGACACAGCGGTTTCTCTGTGGAGAGCAACCCACCAAGCACGCCTTGATAGCAGAAAGAAAGTATGCTTTGTCCAAAGAAATCCTCGAAATAGAGAGAAATGGTACCGTAGCTACAGACAGAGCAAGCATTGAGGACGCCTTTGTGGAACATTATCGACGAATTTTTGAACTCACACCAGAACGACAAGATGACAAAATTGACGAACTGCTGTCTTTTATGCCGAGAATAGATGACGAAACTAAGGAATGGCTGGAGGGACCCATAAGCCTGGAGGAAGTCGAAAAGGCAATAGGTGACCTGCCCGGTGGTAAAACTCCAGGCCCAGACGGGATTTGCTCAAGTTTTTACAAGAAATTCAGAAAAGTACTCGATCCCATTCTTCTCGCTGTCATAGAGGAATCTTATAAAAGAAAATCATTACCTCTATCTTTTTCTAGAACGCACACTGTGTTAGTTCCAAAATCAGAGGACGCTGTCAAGCTACGACGTGTAGAAGGTTATCGACCAATAAGTCTATGCAATGTAGATTATAAGATATTAGCCAAAATACTGAATGGAAGGCTACAGCACGTAATTTGCGAATTGTTGGGTGACCACCAAACGTGTGGCATAAAGGGCAGGACGATTCAAACGAACGTTCATGTAGCAAGAAGCATTTTAGAATGTTGTACGGAAGAAGAAAATCAGATTGCCATGCTTCAGATTGATTTAGAAAAAGCATTTGACCGCGTACGTCATAAATTTCTTTGGGCCATTTTGCGGCACATCAACATTGGAGATGTTATTTATGAAGGCGTACGAATGGCATATAGGGGCTGTTCTACGAGACTAATTGTAAACCGTAGCGTAACTTGCAGCATCCGTGTAATGTCCTCAGTACGTCAGGGTTGCCCACTCTCGCCTTTATTATTTGCGCTTTATCTTGAGCCTCTCTGCTTGAGCGTTGCAAACAACAGAAACGTTCATGGATTTACGCTTAACTCCATAGAAGTCAAGGTATTGGCGTATGCTGATGATGTAGCAGTTTTTTGCAGAGACAAAAAAAGTGTAAGCAGCGTTATTGATTTAGTTAAACACTTTTGCGAAATTACTGGTGCGGCTGTAAATTTAGAAAAATGTGCAGGTTTTTGGCACGGTACATGGGCCACAAAGCCCTCAGAGTTTGAAGGGATCAAGTGGAGCTCAACACCCACGAAGTACCTCGGCGTACCACTCCAGCACATGCGTAATCCAAGTCTTTACTGGTCCGAAGCCACAGCTGAATTAAAAAGCGGGTATCGCGGTGGCCAAACCGCGACTTATCAATTTTTGCTAGAGCAACGGCTTGCAACATATTTCTTCTTGCTAGGCTCATGTATGTGTTTCAAGTGCTACATTGTGCTCAAAATGTAATGAGGAAAGTTCATAGGATATGTGCTACATTTATCTGGAAATCAAACTGGGAGCCAATGAGAAGGAATAACCTCTTCCGCCGTATTCCTTTGGGGGGATTAGGTTTATCGCATTTGTTTGTCCGGCAGCTCGTGTCGCGATTCATTTTTTTACGGGATACTGAACAGCCTTTCATGCGCGCGGTGTTTCAGACGAAGCTGGCCGGTCACTTGCCTTCCTTTTTGGTCTCGAGTCATGGCGAGCAGCCAACAAGAATTGTTGGATTCCTAAAGGAGGTCGTTGAAGCATACCGTTTTTGGCGGTGCGCTATTCTAGAGAATATTTGTCTTGCATAACTAGAAAATCTTTGTCCAACGCCCTGCATGACACTCTTTTCCCGGAGCCTTTGTATCGTGCACTGTACAACCAGGAAACCGGTCAGGATGTTCTTTGTCGCGTCAAGAGAATGGCAATCCAGCCACGTGCCAAAAGTTTCTTTTTCAAACTTCATACCTCGACGCTCCCCGTGAAAGTGTGGCTTCACGAGAAAGGTATTTTTGTTCCTTGGACCACTAATTGCTTGCTGTGTAAAGCCCCCGAAACTATAGAGCACGTGTTTATTTTCTGTTGGGATGCACTGTTGTTTTGGGACGTGTTACAGAGAACTTTAAAAAAAGACCTAAAAATAACAGCACATTCGATCCGTTTTCTTCCGATCACTTCCCAGGAACTTGTACCGTACGACCTTATAACGTTAATTGGCCTGTACAGCATTTGGTGTTCGCGGATGGCGGTGAGGCATGCAGACCTTAACCCGCGACCGGTTGAGACATACTTTCTAGAATTTGTGACTGAAATACGTAGTACCTATGCACATCAGGATAGTGTTCCTGAGTGGGTTGGGATGTGTGAGAGGCTCCTAAAGAGCCCCCAACGTATTAATTGAGATGTGCTAATCAAAAGACTGTACGCTTAGCCTGTACGTGTTTGAGTTGTGTATGCTGTAATAAAGAAAAAAAAAAGGGATCGGTGGCCGAGTGGGCTAGCGCACACCCAGCTCGGAGCACGTGGAGCGAAAGCTCGCGCTGCAGAACCCAGGGATCCTGGGTTCAATCCCCACCCCTGCCCGTTTCGATCTGGATGAGCATCGTACCGGCGTGCGGTCGTGTATCACTACTGCGTGGTGCACGTTAAAGACCCCAGGCTAGCGGTTGTACCGCACTGGCTAAATTGCTTATCTACAGTGGGTAACAATGTCGCCATGTTCTGGCAGACTAAACTCCTGCTGTATAAACAACTAACGACTAATTTGTTGTTGTTGTTGTTTTTTTTTGCCTAAACTCCAAATCCACCCCACTATTTTTTTGCAATGCCACTCTTCTCTGTACTCTCTTTCACGAATTTCTTATTTTTTTTTAAATAAAATTTACGTCATGTTTTGGTTTCTGTGTTGTTGTGTTTTACTGTTGAAATACTACTATCGATGCCGCGTACTCGATCCAGTGAAGTGAGTTCGTCAAACTCACTTGAAGCCAAGTGTGTTCTTAAGGAAGGAGCCGTGTGGCACACTACAGAAATGACATTAAAGGCGAAGTGCACTTGGTTGAAGTGCACTAAATTAGCCCGTCTGACAGGGGTCTAAAAGTCTCACTGTTGCGCACTTTATTTATTTATTTTTTTCGAGCTACGAAGGTGGATTTTGACAAAGAAAGCTGAGTTGGGGCGGCCGAGACGCGCGCATCGACGCAGGAATCTCCCAAATCCACCCGGAGCCGGGCCTCTTTGGCCTTCCTGCCGAGGCGACGGCGGTAGCGAGGTCGGCGACTTCGTGAGCAGCGGGAGAACAGACATCCAGGCAGCCGGCACATTATTGGCAGGTGGCGTGTGACGTCAAGTCTGACGAGCACCGACGGCAACGAAAAGTGGAGGAGGCGAGGGGGAAAGTCGAGAATTTGGCTTGGCCGGTGTCCAAACAGACATAGGACCGACGACTACCGGACGCTTCAACTTTGACGATTTTTGCAGAAGTCCTGTGGCCTGACGATTTTTGTAGTAGCCTCTAGTAGTAGTGCAATCGGCCTCTGCTGCGTTGCGCGAAGACAGCGCAGCAGAGGTTAGTTCCACTATTTCTCCACGGGGCGCGGTGCCGTCGGGGCCGAGATGTGCTCCGATTGCGAACCGAAACTTAAAAACCCGTCGAATTTGTGTGGTTGTTAAGAAAGCCATAAAATGCTGCGCGTGCCTGCTATCGTTCTGCAATTTGTTGATTTAGTGTTTTTCGATGAAGCTAAGCAATTTTTTAATTGAAACTATGCCCTTAAACACAATATTGAAAAAGTTAATTACACAAAAATAATTAACAATTTAATTATCTCGGACTTTAATAATTTTCCTAAATACGCCCCTGGCCCAGGACCAAAACGACACAAGCCTTTTTTTCGTTACGATGAGTAGTTTTCGCAAGATCGAATTTGTCCACTTTTCGTGATACACACACTATATATATATATATATATATATATATATATATATATATATATATATATATATATATATATATATATATATATATATATATATATATATATATATATATATATATATATTCTTTTGGCGCCCGCACCCTTTTTTTTCTTTTCCTTTGAAAGCAGAGGTTATCAAATTGTATAGTACTGCAAGTAGAAGTAGAGAACAAGCCTTGGAGGTAGAAACGTGTGCAACTTTTGACCAATTAGAAGTACTAAGACGTTTTCGAGTTACTACTTTAAACCGTTCATTATAAAACGGCTCTCTAGCATTGCAATAAAACAAATTATTAGAGAAACCGAAAAAAAGACGTTTTCTATGAACGTGTAGCCGGTAAACGAACCGTAAACAATAAAACCGTAAGAAACCCAAACGATTAACAGGGAACGATAACCGTAATCATAACCGAAACGTTATATTTTTCGGATCGAGTTCCTGCGGAGTAATCACCGATTCGACTCCCGGTTCGCAAAGGCAACGTTCTTTCGTCCCCGAGCTGCGGCACTCCAACAGTACAGTAGATAGCCGTAACGAGGAAGAAGAGCCGTAGCTTCGGCACGAGTCGAGTGCCACTGGAGCGTTCATTTCACTTCAAGCGACTTCGATGCAAGAATGACTTCTCTCAAAAATGCCCAAAGCAGCCGTAGTCGTATCAATCAGGTAAGGTTTGCCATTTGTTGGACACTGTTAGATATCCTTGACAATGTGCAACCGATATTGCCGTCCCACAACATTTCCTCCGCAAGAAGTCTTCGTCATTCTCTGCGACTCAACCCGGCGAGTAATGGTACCGAGAAATGGGTTAGGCATAAATATGAAATCGTCATCTAACACTGAGCATGACGTTTCTCACGCTCAAGTAATTCTCAGTCTCGAGTCACGTTTGAACGGTTCATCCTTGTTTCGCTCATCGTCATTCACCAAGCTTCCTCCGTATAGGTCGGAGTCAAGTTTGGGTGTATATTACGTGCCAAAGCAACGAAGGGCGTATGGGTACCTCGGCCGGGATTCAAACCCTCCACCTAGACCGGCGCTTTGCCTTTTCGGGGAGAGTACTTACGCGTGACGTCATTCCGCTGTGTTGTGTACATTAGAGGCACGAAATAAGCTCCGCTTCAAAGAAACGACACGACAGCCATCTTGGTGCTTAAAATCACGCTTCCCAGTTATCTGAAGCTTTTTCTGAAATCGCGGAAAACGTTTCTCCGTCCTCAAGAAATGTTAGAACAGTTCGCGACAAAGCAAAACGATATCACCTGAGCTTCCTACCACCATGTCTAAACCTGAGGAAGTCGCATTTGTGAATTGTGACGATCGACAGTTGCGTCTGCTCAAGTCTAAGCACCAAGATGGCGGTGCTCATTAGCAGATCGGAGAGCGGAGTGCCGATACTTTAAGCGTTGCTTACTCCGTGGCTCTAGCGCGCATGTTTAGGCACCGGGAATCGTCGACCCCGATGGGCGTATGGTGCCTCCGCCTATTTATTGGGATCACTGTTTAGTGATTAGCAGCTGTGCAACCATTAGCAGCTGAACAAGGATAGGGAGTTAGGAACATGATTTTCGCCATAAAATTTATAAAATGAGAGCGGACAATTCTTTTTTCTTCTATTCGCAAAGCTTTTTTTATCCTTCTTACTGCGATTTGTTCGGACCGTACAAGAACGGTAGCTGAATTTGGTCAACACCACCAAGAACAATCAGAGCCTCTCAAAAACCTTCTGTACCTCCACGTAGCGCCAACACTCAGCAATAGACCACTTTCAAAAATGCCCGTACGCAAAACTGCGCGTGTTGCATTATGGGAATTGTTTGGTCATGAGGAGGAGTGGCATGGTTTCGATTTCGATTGTCTCGTTGACGAAGTAGTGCATCTCAGCACTGCATGAAAATAAACTCGGCGCTCGCTCGCATTTCACCCATTCGATTTCGTGAGAACCCCCGTCGCAACACTGACATCCCGCGGCCGTCCGTAAAGACCTGCGTAGGCTTAGCGAGGAGTGGGAGTACGGCCATCCGCGTCCCATACCTCTCGGGCGGCCTGGCTACCACTGCAGAGTGCAGCATGACCCTCCCGGTTCACGGATCATTTAAGCAGCCTAGGACATTGAGGAGACGATAAAACAGGACGACCGGTCCAGTATATTTCCTCTCCTATGTGCCATCGTAGTCATGTTTACCTGCGCACAAACTATGGCACGTCAGGATCCCCCAAAGAACGTGCCACAGCATTCTATTCTATTATTGGTAGGCAACACCTGCAGTATCATAATTTTAAGGAAAATCCCAAATTCGAAAATGCGAGCATTGTATTTGATCGTGATGGACGTGTCGTGAAGTGAGGTTGACGAATCGAAACCGAAACTGAGTAGCCAAGGGGTTCTCAAGATGCTTTGCACTGCACTACGCCTCTAGTATCCCTTTCATTTTGCAAGAGGTCTTTTGGACCCGAGCCTGACACCGAGTACTTTTGTTTGGACACGGGGGTCAGCCGGACGCCGACGCAGCACCCGTGTCCAATCATCGGCACTCAATCTCACTCTGATGCATGATGTAAACGAAAATAGCACATGGACTGATTGGTCTTCGTGGTGTTGATCCAACTGACGAAATGGATACGAGCTGCACTCTGTAACAATCTATCTAACAGCAAATATTCGAGTTCGTATACGTGGCCGATGGACCTGTTGCCAACGTTGCCTGCTGCGAAGCGTACAGCGCCGCACGCGGCCCCGAAAGAAATGCCGGTAGCGTACAACCGGTTGTAGCAGACGGCGGAGGAAACCCGGGAGCGGGCGAAGGCAGGCGAGCGACTGTGTTTCTCCCTCGCTCGCTGTCTCTCTCTCTCTCTCGCTCTCTTCACTGTCATATGGTATACGCCAGTGTTGCGGAATGAGCAGCCCCATTTCCTTTTTAACCCTATTCCCTGAAATCGGAGTTTCCGATAATTCCAATCCTTTCAACTCCCGGGAATCGGGAGTCGGGCCCACTCCCACTCCCTGAATGGCTGAACCATTCCATGCCATTCCTCTGATTCCGAGCCGTGAAATATGGGGCTTGACAGCCGCATTAAAAGACCCCTAAAAAGAAAAAAGAAAAGTTTTTTTTAACAGTTTGGTTGGGACGCACGTGTCAAAAATTATTTTTACACGAAAACAAATTTTTAGAGCAATATTGACGGCGCGAGATTTATTTTAAATTCTTGTGCGCAAGGTCCATCACGTCACGGAATGGTCATACACTTTCTCCACCTCAACGTGATGGCCAAGCCGATCCACCTCCCCTCCACGGGCCCGCAATGCCAAGAGAGAAAACAAGTGGAAAGGAGGTGACGAACGACTAGATCGCGTCTCGCACCGGCATTATTGCTAAAAAAAATTTTCTTCGTTAATTTAATTTTTTTGGCACGCGTGTCCCATCAAAACTGTTTAAAAAAAAGTTGTTTTTTTTTCTTTTCAGAGGGCCTGAGCTGTGCAACGATTTTAGCGTTGAAAGAATTGGCATCTTCTACTTTTGACATTGTTCATCTTGTCACAAAGGACAGAAAACACACCTCCCTCCTTCAAAATGTTTCGATACCGCCGCGTAATCGCAAAGCAAAAATTAGAATATCCCCAACCTGCAGCCGCGAGCGGCGGCCATGAGAACCACTTGGCATGACGTCAATGGGGGTCTTGAAGAAAGATAGCAAGTTGTGCGAATACCTGCTCGATAAAAAGTAACTTTTTTCTAAATCTTGTCATTTCAACATAAATATAAATGCGTCAAAAACCTGGTATCATCGACAAAACTTTTATTAAACGGAGTTTTAGTGGCGCCATCTATTCCTAGGTCCACAAGAACCGTCAGCTCTATCTGCTACCTTGAACAGCCGCCAGAAGCCGGAGGCGGAGGGGGACAGAGCCGGACGGGTATTGCCGGACCCGGATGAGACTTTCCTCCTTTCACCATATTGTTCGCTCTGCGCCAGCACGTGGTCACGCGGTCGCGAGCGGATGAGTTCTCGCTGCTCACTGATGGCTCTAAGAGAGAGAGAGCTTCAGCGGAACCCCGGGTGACCCCCATTGAGGTAACAGCGCACGTGACTCGGAAGATGGTGAAGGAGTTGAGAGGTGCCGAAAACTTCGATCTCTGTCCATTTTTAAAATAAAAACTAGGACATGCAGGCAAAAGCGGTTTTTTGTTCTTTACTTCAAAAACTTCGAGACACCAACTCCCAAATTATTTAAGCAAAGCACTGAAACTGTTGCACAGCTCCTTTAAAAAGCCTCTAACATGGCAAAAAAAAGTTTTTTTTCATGTTAGGCGTTAAAATGGTGTATCAGGAAATCACCAAAAAATTATTTCACTTTAGAGTTGCGTAGATTTTTTTATAAAAAAAATAAAAATACGAAGCCCAATTCAAAGTGCCCGCCAATGCCCTGTGACGTAACAATGTACAGCAAGAGGTCGGGGCGGTCAGAAGGAGGCATCGCCGGAAGTCACGTGAGTTGTATCACGCCTTGTGCTTACCCCAACCACGTGTAATATATATATATATATTTTTTTTTGTTAATCTCCGCGAGCGATCCAAGCAGACAAAGTTTCTTTTATTTGCATTTCATCGCTTAATGTCACTGTAAAGGTAGAAGCAGAAAATGAGTCATTAAATTGACGTGTCCTGCAGCAGCGGCACTCAAGAGGCTTGAATTCAGGCAGCACGACGCATCGGCTGCATGGGCACATACAAAACAAGTTCTACTCGTATTCTAGACAAAACATGTACTTTATGCTCGACGTTTACTTGTACTCGGTACACTCACCAGTTCGTATTCTCTAGACGGCAGGCATCTTCAGTCTGGAGAGTATCCGATGATTCGACGACCTCGGTGTCTGAACCTTCAGCAATGCGATCGGGCGTGTCGTATGCTAGCAATCATAATTCCTGCGAGCGTTCTAATTTTTTTTTTTAAATCTCAATAGCTTGTTTTGTGTTTAGTTAACTCTGTACCACTGAACTGATGTCATGCACTCGTACACTGGCTCGTACTCGCAAAGCTTTCATCATTGACCTCCATCACATCGATCCACTGACTCTTCGTCCTCAACCTTTACAGCACGCAAACTAATCAAGGGTGCAGGAATTAAAAAGTAGTGGAACTAAAACTTCGTTTTCTACGATCACTCGTAAAAAAATCAGAATAAAAAAAAAGTCTTGGGCACGGTCGCGGAGAGCACGAGGAGTGAAACTCACGTGACTTCCGGCGAACCAAATTTTAGTGACGTAGGTTGATGCCTCTCTTCTGACCGCCCCGACACCTTGCGGTACACTGTTACGTCACAGGGCACTGGCGGGCACTTTGAATTAAGCTTCGTATTTCTATTTTTTTATAAAAAAAATATCTACGCAACTCTAAAGTGACACAATTTTTTGCTGATGTCCTGATACACCATTTTAACACCTAGCATGCAAAAACATTTTTTTTTTGCTTGTCAGAGGCTTTTTAAAGGCAGCACCAATCTTTTCCAGTGAGTTTATTATATGATGTAGAGCCATTACGAGCACGGCATTATTTTAGTGCACGTTTATTTTTAGAAATGCATTTCCGTAATTCAGAGTTCATCCATGGTTTATCCTGACGACGCTTCGAGGTAATAATTCTTGATGAAACGAACATGTCAACAAGAGTTCTAATTCTATTCCTAAATATGTTCCAGAGAAAGTTAACATCACCTGCTTCGCTCATTTTCTCAAACATCGGGTAAAATACATCAAGATTACCAGACAAGCCAGCATAATCACCCTTGTCAAACAAATAAACTTTTTTAAGACGCAAGGAAGCACTGCAATAAGAAGAACAGGACGAATTTGCGATTCCAGCCTTATGGTCACTTATAGCGGGGATAACGGCAGTACCAGAGACGGCCGAAGTACGATTATCGAACACAAGGTCGAGAACGCTCGAACTAGAACCATCCTCATGGGTTCCGTAACAAACTGATGGAGATCGTAGTCATTGACAAGATTAACAAATGCTGAGTATATACCCATACTGTTAGAAGTAGATGGTTTGAGATCCATCCAATGAATATCAGGTAAATTAAAATCACCGCCAAAAAGAAAAAATCCTGCGTCTATCACAAATAAAGTGTTATACAACGAAAAAATAGGGTGAGTGTTGCTTGACTGCGATTCATAGAATGAACCAAAAGTAAGATAGTCACTGTTAGCAAGAGAGACTCGACACCAAACGAATTCGCACGATAAGCCGGTGATTTATACCAAGCAACTGTTTAAACTTTCATGAATCAGCAGAATCACACCCCCGCCGTTTGCATTCCGATCCTTACGATAAACAGCGAACTGCGGCAGGAAAACTTCCTGGTTGGAGATAGGCTCGTCGAGCCAGGATTCTGTTTTAATGACTATGCTAAGAGTAGTGACCGAAATAAAAGTAGCAAAATTGTCAATTTCGTTTTCAATACTTCTAAAACTGACATCTAAAACCACGAGATTATTTTTAGCTTGTTAAGTGTCATTACTTTTGACATAAAATGTGACTCGATCGACGTAAAACACTTGGTCACCTATGTGTAAGCGATTATACACTCTAATAAATGCCTGCGCGTCTACTTACCCGCAAAACACTCAATGAACCAGTCTTTGCGATCTAGGAAATCAGCTCAGCGAATGATGAGGTGGAACATCTGTTTAGACCTCAAAATGAAGTCTGCGCTGTAGCATTACGCCATGCAAAGCGTCATGGTTGCATTGCGTCGTGCCACAGCGCAGACTTAATTTTGAGCTCTAAACAGATGTTCCGCCTCATCATTCACTGAGCTGATTTCCTAGATCGCAATGATTGGCTCGTTGAGTGTTTTGCGGGTAAGTGGACTCACAGGCATTTCTTAGAGTGTACCGAAGTCGAAAATTTTGTAGCACTAAGCCAAATGTTTAGTGGAGTTATGGTGAGTTAGTGTTCGAGTTAGTGGAGTTAATGGTGAGTTAGTGTTAGAGTTAGACATAAATGTTAAAGTTGGTTAGAGCCAGTTAGAGAGAGTTAGTTATAGTTAGTGAGAGAGAGGTAGTATTAGAGTTAGTTAGAGTTAGAGCTGGTTCGATTTCGAGTTACAGAGAGTTAGTTAGTGTTAATTAGAGTTAATGAAGTTAATGGTGCTTGCTCCACTAACTCGCAGTTACGCTTTTTTTGCTTCACTTAATCTGAAAACCTAGCCTACAAACGTTTCACGTTAAAAGTGATCGTATACCTTCCCTTCTTTTCGGGCAGGAGGAAACGACTGAACCCAAGCGTGCGGTGCCGATGTATGATGCAAGCTACGTGCTTTTGGCCATATCCTCACTGGTGGCTTTGGTGTCCGTTGGCGGACTCTTTTCCACGGTACGAAGCATTCAAGGTCGGGAAAGAGGCACACAAATGAACACTCCACGCGTCGGCGGCTTGAAGCGCATCGAACGCGTCATGAACCGGACCATCAGCCCATGCAACGACTTCGTGGGATACGTGTGCTCCAGGTGGAAGGAGGTTCATCCTGGAATCTCGTCGCCTTTCAAACTTGTCGAGGAGGAGGTCTTGTTCCAGGCCGAGAGGGACCTGCTGAAGGCCGTGGTCGACCCTCTCCAGTCCTTGGCCGTAGAGAAAGTGACGGCTGCGGTGCAGAACTGCTACGCGGTCAGTGTTAGCAAGGCGGAGAACCTGCATGTTCTCAACGAATTCCTGGCAAACAATGGCCTCCAGCTGCCCCCAGGCAGCGATCAGGCGGTGCCCGGTCCACTGGAACTATTGGTCACGCTGAATCTTCGTCTGGGCGTTCCTCTGCTGCTCAACTTGCGACCCGCCATCGATCTACGGACCGACGATCGGATGATACTCACCGTTATGACGGACACCGATTATCTGATCCAGTTTAATCTCGTGAGTAATAACATAAAAAGGAACTTTGTATTTTGACTTTTCTTGTGTGTGTTTGCACTAAGTTTACCTTTATAAGAGAATGTTCTACATTGATGTGAAGCTTTCAGTACGACGAATGTAAAAACCTTAAAATACAGTTGTGAACAACTGCAAAATAATTTATACAAGCTCGATTATTCTGACAGGCTGGCAAGCACAGAATGTGTGATAGGCATTTCAGGGAAAAAGAGAAGGGCGTCTGAACGACGACGCCTCCCGGAGATTCGCTCCCATTTCTGACACACCCCGTGAGAAGGTGCAGCATGACAGGAAAGGCAGCGAAGCTCGCGACCGCGCGCCGCGCCAATGGGTTCCATTTTGCGTGCTACGCTCTCAAAAAGCCTGTGCGTCTACTTTCCCGCATCATACTCGGAGAGCCATTCAGCGCAACTTACCGAGGCGGCTCAGCAAATGACGATACTGAAACATATGTGTTACCAAAAAAAAAAAAAACGCAGTCTCAGTTGTGACTTTAAGCAATGCAAAACGTCACGCTTGCGTCGCTTAACTCAGACTGCGTTTTTGAGTCTAAACATATGTTTCGGCATCGTCATTCGCTGAGCTGCCTCCGTAAGTTGCGCTGATTGGCTCTCCGAATGTTGTGCGGGAAAGTAAACGCACGGCTGAAAAAACGCTAAATTTGGACGCGTTGTTAAGTTTCGGTTTCCCCGTGGCCGAGACGCGCAGCTATCGCTTCGTCTCCCTCGTAGGCCTCGTCGAAGGGAAGGAAGCGAAGGAAGTGTGGTGCTTGTGGTGCCCCATGGCCTCGGATATCCCATCACGCGCGAAATGCTTTGCGTGCTTCGACCACAGGAGCCAAGACCGCTGGCGAAAAGATGCGCTCCGATAGAAAACCGAAATCTAAAAACGCGTCCAAATTAATTTTTTAGGACGTTTTAAAATATTGTTAAAGGGATTGTCCGGTCGAAACCGGAAGCACTTAAGTTCTTGCGCTCGTTACGTCGAGGGAGCCTTCATAAAGACAAACGTCATTTTTATTTTGATATATGATCTCCCGTTATTAATTAAACCTTTCATGAGCGTATGTACGAAACTGCACCCCGAATTTCGCCAGTGTCAATGGCTGACATCCGTAGGTGCTGCGTGACGTCACAAAACGCAAAGATTTAATGTCGGATGGTCGGGATAATAAGCGTTGGTCGATGAATGTCTTGTATTTTGTTTCGAATTATATAGTCTCGTAGGCTGTACCTTACTGAAATACGGATCTTTTAATGCAGTAATCAAACATGCGCAAAAAAAGTCACGCCTTTTAGCAGGAAATTACTCGCAAACAGCCATAAGCTTCGAGCAAACGTATGCCGTTTCGCGCAAACAGAACTGCGACGGTCACCGATCGAACTAGGGGCGCTTGCAAGTTGCAAAGCAAAGGATGCAGATTTCGCCTCTGAAGCGGCACCTAGGTACACGAAGCGGCATCTGGGTACACATGTCGGCGGATCCACTGCATCGGTGATGAGGCTGCGGGTCGTTCCCTCAGAGGCGATGTCCGCGCGTCGAAGGCAAACGGCGAATCGTTCAAATGCATGTCGTCACTTGACTTGGACGAGCTTGGTGAATCGTAGTCACGCTCCATTTTCACACGCGGGTCAAACAGAATCTGGCTGCACGCGTGCTAAATACTACTTCTGGTATCGTTTCCAGATGGCCTAGCTGTTGGTTTCAGTTTCGCTGCATAATCAAATTGATTGATCCGATTTGGGCGAGGAGTGGATGGACGTAGTTTAATATCGCTGACACAGCATCACACCTCAGCTTACGAGCCTTCTGTTCGCTTAGAGCTCAGCCCGTAGCTCTCTTCTGTGAAGATTAATAAAGCTTGGACTTCTGTGAGATGATTGCTGCATAAGCGGTATCTCGATCTCGACGGGAACCCAGTCCCTACGCACGGCGACGATCCACTTTCTCGTCACTGCACGTCTCGCGGAAAAGTGTGTAACATCATGCAGTGGCGTCACGAGGGTCAGCAGCCCGCCACGACACCCCCCCCCCGGCTCGCGCGTGGCCCGCCGCGACTCCCTCCCCCCCCCCGCTCTCGCGTGGCCCGCCGCGACCCCCCCCCCCCCCGCTCTCGTGGCCCGCCGCGACACCCCCTGAGCGCTGCACCCGGGCGGTCCGCCCCTCCCGCCCCCCCCCCCTCCTTGTGACGCCACTGACGTCATGTCTTCGCTCGCATGTGCAGCCCTTTGGTTGTGGCACCCAACCGCGCAACAAAAATCTCACCCAACCACGAAACAAGTCGAGCGCAACAACAAAAACGAAGCACGCTGAGGCGTTCACTAGCAGGCAAACGACGAGACAGAAATGCTCGCTTTGAGTTTTGTGACGTCAGAGCTTCAATGTTGCCAACGAAAGCAGCGTTTACGCTAGAATGCGATTGGAGCAGTATAAATTCAATTGCTCACGCAGAGGGGCATATAAAATTCACATATTGCACGTACGATCCGTCTCGAGGCAATAACAATGATATTAAATTGTTTTCTCGAATACTAAATTTGACCGGACAATCAAGTTTCAAATTGAAGCCATTCTCTTAAATTTAGTAAATATACACCAACTCATGTTTACAAACAAATGGATGGATGGATGAATACGGCTGAGCCCTTTGGATCGGGCGGTAGCTTACGCCACCTAGCCAATTTGTCTTACCATTTAAGCTTAGAATATTTAAATGTGAAAACTATATACACTCCGCACTGAACAGAAAGTGAGGCTATAAAACCCCCTTGCCATCAGTTAATAAGAAAATACCTAGTTTTCTCGTGCTTGTCTGCCACCATTCACTTAATCTTTGGTTGGTAATCTCTACTATCTTGTAATCCACTTTTCCTTCGCTGTCTCTAAAACCCAATGACTTTATTAAATCTATGTTGTCTTCGGTAGGCGTAGGGTGAAGCCCTTTACAGTAGAGTATCAAGTGCTCAGCCGTCTCGTCCACCTCTCCACAAGCAGCGCACACTGTATCCATTTCCTGGTGCTTCGCTCTGTATCTTCTGGTTCGCAAAACACCTGCCCTTGCCTCAAACAACAATGAGCTTCCCCTAGAATTATCATAAATGCTTTCTTTGGCAATAACTGTTTTGTTTACAAACCGGAGCGCCCGGAGCGCCCCTAGCGGACGCCACCGGCGCCGCGCATGCGCGATGGGGGTGTGGGCAAGAAACTCGCCGTCGCCCATAAACACACCATCGAAGTGCGATGTTGTCGGCGTCAGTGTGAGTCCCCCTGCCCTTTTTCGCGTTCGAATTGTTGGTTCTACGTCTTCCTGGCGATGTCTGACTATCTTGAGCGGCGTCAGCGAAATTACCGAGGCTCGTTACACCGCAAAACTTCGCCTGAATAATGTGACATGTGGCGATTCACTCCGCGTGGACGCCGCAGAATGTAAGCTAAAGCCTGATTCGCATGATGAGATTTCGCTCGGAATTTTCAGTCGCGACGCCGCTCGGGCTGCAAAAGCGTGAACCGTAGCTGAGATGGTCGACGTCGATACTGAAAATCGCAAGCAGAATCGGACCAACTGAATTAGGCATAACAAGTCGGTGAGGGTCACTGGTAACAATGATCAACATCTCCTTGTATCTACTGTTTTCATCGAGCCTGCTTACCAACCTTCAAATTTAAGTCTTTTGAGGCCTGCACTTACTTCCTATCGCAAGTACCAGGCCAACATTTGGTCTATGGACCGGCGTCGTCTAAGAGAGCAGACGACAAGCAGAAACGTTTGAAAGAGCAGACGACAGTTTGAACAATCAGGCGGCCGTTTGAACTTGAAGACGCACTGAACGTAGTCCGCAGGTAGTCCGCACAACTTGACGGTTTTCTGGCGTTCATGTTGGAACAAAACAAATAAATCTGATGACCACAAGTATCCGTGAATTCAACCCAAAGTGCTTCCCGCCCAAGCAATCGTTGTCCGGCGGCGTCTGATTTTCCCTTTTCACGGCACGTATCCAGATTCTCGGACGAACCGAGCACGTAAAAACTGACCTTCAAACCTTTCTCGACACTTTTGGTACGGCCCCAGTCGCGGCGTTTTGACGAGAAGGCAGGTTTTTGTCTGGTTCCTTTCAAAACAACGCAGGAATATACGTCTGGCATGGGGACTTCTGCCCACAGCCCCAGACCGGAAGTGCGACCGACGCGCCACCACCGCGCCGTGACGTCACAGAGATGAGTTCGTGTATAAAAGTTAAATGCTCGAAAACAATAAATGGCTGAATTACACAAAACTTTATTATTTTTCTAAATAAATTTTTGTCTCCGGTCAAGAACCAAAAAGCCATAAGCCTACTTTCTTTGTTTGTTGCGCAGCTCCTTCCTGTTTCTTATTAGTTAGGCGACTTAGCTTTGCTGGCTGTGATTTCACACCACCCTAATGGCCGGAACGTAAGATTACAAAAGGAAGGGGAACTCGTATCGATATGCTTTAAGGCGCGAACGGTCTGCCAACACGAGAAATTCAAGGAATTTATGTAAAAAAACCACCTTTGGTTCGGTCTTAGGCACTTAGGCTTTCTTATCTAGGATCTGTTGCTCTGACGGCCTGTGACGTGCGCCGCGGTCTTCTTGAAAGGGATGCTGAACCGAAATCTGGATTCCTCAAAACATGGCGGCAAAAGCGAGTAACGGTACGCTACAAACACCAAAACATCACTGATACAGCGATATCTAAAACGGATAACCGTATTTTCCAAAAAATGAAAAGGAGGCGCATTTGACAGATATGTTGACGTCTCGTTTCTCCGAGAAGAAGAGGGAACGGCCTTGCGTCTTCTTCGTCTCGTCGCCTTGAGAAGGCGAAGCGAAGAAAGGAGAAAACAAGATATCTTGACGTCACGCGCCTCGTCGGCCTCGTTCAATCTCGACCTCTTTTTGCTCAGAATACGGCCGTCCATTCGAGATATCGCCTTACGAGTAGTGTTGTAGGGATTGTAACGTCCCGCCTACATCTCCTGCATTTTTTTTAATCTAAATTTTAGTTTACTATTCCTTTGAAGGGTTAAAATTGCAAACTGAAACACGGACGAAACAAGAAACACCTACAACGACAAAATAGTTCACTTGTTTACTTTACTCTTATGCTCACATGCTCACATGGAAATAACCAACGGATAATTGTATACAGTTCCTGGATCAGAGTTCTTTTTGAAAATGATCATCTGTGTTGGGGCTACACTCCACGTTCACGAAAAGGTTCTTTCCTTTCAGCAGTTTCAAGTGATTGCGTCCACATGCATACACGCAGCGACCACTAAGAGCTGCCAGCATCGACTGTCAAGCAGCTTTGACCTTCAGGTCGAGCGTTTAAAGAAAGATGGTTACCCGTCTTATCTAGTTTCTAATGCTTGGGAAAAGCTGATACAAAAAACCTAAACGTCCAAGCGGCGAAAACTGTCAAAATTAGAGAGTAAGGATGCCAGTGAAGGTGGTGCCCTATATGCACAAGGTGTCGCACAATTTAAGAGAGAAAAAAAGGCAGATGCAAGGCACAGGGTCAGTGTTGTGTTTCTGCCCCTTGCAAACTTTACAAAACCTGTTCGGCCTTGTCGAGAAAAAAAAATGACCCGTGTTTGAAGAAACATGTTATTAAGTACACTGACTGTGTTACGAAGGCGGTCTACGAAATTTCCTTCAGTTGTGGCCATTTTCTCGATTTAGGCCACAAGGTTTTCGATCCGGCACACATCATCACCAAATGAGCTACTTTAAAAAAAAAATTTGCCTGCAACATTGCGCGCGTTGCACCATGGGACATCTTTGGCCATGGTAGGGTGTACTACACCTGGCCATGAAGAGGACTTCCATGGTTTCAATTTCGATCGCCGCGTTGACGAAGCACGTGCTTCTCAACAATGCATGTAAATAAACTCAGCGCTCCTTTATTGCACCCATTCATCTTCGTGAGAACCCCTGTTGAAACAGGGACGTCAAGTGGCCATAAGTACCTGCTAGAGCCTAGCGAGGAGTAGGAGTAGAGTCTGCCACGTCCCATACCTTCCTGGCAGCCTGGCTACAACTCCAGAGTGCAGCATGTCACTGCCGGGTCACGGGTCATTTAAGAAGCCTAGGACACTGAGACTATGGAACAGGCTGATCGGCCAAGTACACGTCTTCTTCTTATTCCTTTGTTTACATGCGGATCGCTTCAATTTTGCAAGAGGTCTAATTGCGGCGATTCCGCCTGCGGCAGCAAAAGGTTGCCAACCCCTGTTCTAGACTGACATCCCATTTTATCAAAGGTCTAGGAATTTAGACACCGGTACGAAGGTCAGGTAACACCGTGTTTTTTTTTCTTACTGTTGTAAACTTGATTCGAGCGACCGCGTGCACTGACTTACTAAATTTTTGTTTATAAAGTATTTTCTTTGCAGGAATTTTCCAGCAATAACACCGGGGCCTTTAAGTACGTTAATGGAGCAGCGTTTGCAAGAGACGTCCAAAACGTCCAGGCCAGGTACAAAACATGGCTCGCGAACGTCAAGGCCTTCGGAACGACGTACCTTAGCGTAGCTCAGTTGGCCAACGCGACACCCAGCATATCAGAAGCCAACTGGCTCAACGCCATCAACCTCAACCTTCTGAATCCAATTTCGGCCGAAACGGTCATCTACGTATACGAGTCACAAGGACTCTACCTCGTCAACAAGCTCGTGGAGGAATACAAGGACAACCCTAGGCCGGCTGCGAATTGGATCACGATGTACCTCCATTACTACTTCGCAGGCGCGAGTTCGTACCGGCTCCCTAAGCTATTCATCGCCTACAATGACAGGTGCTTAACTTACGTGAGGAACATCGCTCCACACGCACTCAACGTTCTCTTAACTCAACTCGTCGTGTCCACCGATGATGTGCAATCTGCGAAGCACATAATGACCAAAATCAGAAATCTTTTCCCCAAATTTTACAACTGGACCGACACTGAGTCCAGACAGTTAGCTATGAAACGACTGAATGACATCATTGTTATCCTGGGCATTGCAAGGAAATTTTACTCTCCCGCTGTCATGGAGAAAGAATACCGTTTCCTGCCCGTCTTCGAGGGACCCTTTCTGCAGGACCTTCTCCAAGCCTTTAAGAACAAGGCGGAAGTAGAACTCTTCGCGTTCGCCCACGGGACAGGCAAGTTGGAGCGGGACGCGTCCGTCTTTACGGAACTAGCTCAATTCGGGAACGCTTTCTACACCCCTCACCTACATACCATGTACATACCGTCGGTCATATTGACAGAGCCGTTCGTGATGCTGGACTCGCTCGTGGCCACCTACGCCCTCCTAGGAACCGTACTGGGACACGAGATCTCGCACGCCTTTAGCCCGAAATCGGTGGACCTACTGGCGACCGGTATCCGGAGGAGATGGATGACCAACCGAACATGGCGAGACTACAGCGCGCGGCTGGACTGCATCATCGACCTGTACCACCAGCCCTCCTTCGTCAGGTACGCCCGGTTAACTTTGGACGAAAATTACGCCGATATAGCGGGCATGGAGATGGCTTTTGCAGCCATGAGGAGCGACCCGTGCGTCAAGCCCGACGCTCCGTCTGGAATAGAGGGACTCAGCAACATGCAGCTCTTCTTCGTGGCACATTGCTACATGTACTGCACATCGAACAATCCGCGAACTTACTTTTACGATGGCTATGCTGCCAATTACCACAGGTGTATCAATGTCGTCAGACTTTTTAGGGAATTCATGGATGCGTTTAGGTGCGTTGCACCACAAAACAGGCAATGCGTCCTTCTATAAAAAAATAAGTACGTCTGCTTCTTTGTTTAAGAATTGCCTCTGGGTTTGAAATACACACTTTAGTATATAGGAGAAACATAAACATGTAGACGCTTTGCACACGCGCCAGATTACAGCCGCCATTGTTGACCTCTCGTTGTACCCAGATGCGGAGACAGTGAAGCGGGCGTTGACGAGATTCCACAAAGAACAATGCTGGGGGAAGGACAGAGTAGAATCTACAACGGCAATGACCTGTCCTTCTGTAGTAATGGTGAGAAGTAAACGGAATATTAGGAAACAAAAACTGAAGGTCGGTTATGGTGGCGCCCATGTACGGGTGCTGCAAAGCGTCTATAGACCATTTCATCCTCCCAAGCATGGGCGCTGCCATCTTGGAATCACGTGACGCGGCAGCCATTGGGTTGCTTCAACTTGCTGCTCCGCTCTCCCTCCGCGCCTTGGCGGATGCGTTGTGTTCGTGTTTTTCGTCGTGTTTCCCCGCGCTTTCTTGCTGTAGTCCGATACGTCTACCCGACGACTAAGACATCACGAGGGTTGAAAGGTCCTTACGACAACTGAGGTTTTTTTACTAATAGTGGCGGAACGTTATCAGTAAGAAGCGCGTATATTTATATCGCGCATTTAGGATCGGAAGGTGTCATGAATAGTCAGCGCAAGGAGACTATCTTTATTTCCTGAAAGTATCGTCTTTGTATTCATAATATATCGAAAATAATTTTTTTTGATTATGTGAGGAAACTTGCGGATGAGTTAGACAATGAACGTTGAACTTGTATTTTATCTGAGGCTAGAAATAATGGTACATCAACATCAGGCGATTTGTTTGTTCATAATATTACACCTTCATGTGTATGGGGTTCTCAATCTTTTTTTGCGACGTTAACATTCGGTTGGTCGGTTTACTTATGAAGTTTCAGAAATTGTATACCGTGCTCGCTACGATTTCGACAGGCATTTAAGTGATTTTTTTATTATATCTAGATAACCAGTGCCATCCGCTTAATTTATTTTAACACAAAGGTTGGGACTTGCCGCGTAAGAAACTGTCACAGACAATTTAACAGTAGCAAGTTTTAGAATAGCGTGCACAGAAAAATAACGTCGTTTCTGTTTGCAAATCCATAACGCGGTTTGGGTTCAACGCATGCAAAATAATACGACGCTTTTTTTTTTTGCATACTACGCTTTTTTAAATTTGGTCAGTATCTAAAATCCGCAATACTTGACGCCAAAAAAGAAAAAAAAGAAAAGCCGTCTGCATAACAATTATTTGGGTCCAGGTTTGTCGATGGCAAATATAGGTTTACCTTTGGTGGCTTGCGACGCCGAAATTTACAAAGCAAATCTCTTCAACAAATAAATATTTGTTCACACAGGTCCGTGAAGTTGCGCCTAGCGCTAGAATTCAGTCAAACTTTCCGAGCCATCTCTCCTTCTGCGCCCATTAATTATAGTTGGCCAATTTTAGGGAAGACAAATGCCAGATTTAATTTGACGGGCCTCTCACTTATATCATATCATATCTTGAGTAAGCAAATGTTCATATAAAAGTAATTTATTTCCTAGAGCCAATATCGCGAAATGCTGCTTATGTGTTATGAGTACTTTAGCAGGGTTGAGAATAGGGCTGGGCAATTGATCGATTAACCTTCCGATTAATCGATTAAGGCTTTAATCGCGATCAAATTTTTTAACCGGTTAATCGTTTTTTAATCGGTACTCAAAACAAGTCCGTTCCCAGTCAGGTGCTGTGAGCGAAGGTTCAATTCTCGCGCTCGCGAAGCGTCACGTGTTCGAGGATATACATTACAGTTCTGCCGAGGCCAGACGAACAAGCCGGGCCTGCAATTGATCCCCGCGCGACCGCGAAACTTCACGTGTAGAGGATCTATTACACATCCTGCCCAGGCAAGACAAACAAGCAGAAAATCAAGCTGGGAAGCTAACAACGCCATGGTTACTTGTTCCAGTATTCGGCACGTAAAAATAGACGAGTTCATGAGTATGAAAGGCAATCTCGCTGGAAAGTTTGGGTTTAAAGTAAACTCCAGCGGTGAAGTTTTAACTCGAAGGAAGTTCACTGCATCATCTGCAAAACGCCGTTTTTGTACAGTGGAAGCGTAGTTCGCTTCAGTATCGCCTACAAGCGAAGCACCCATGTAGCTGCAGCCTGCAGCAGGACCATCCGCCAAAATCGCAGACAACAATCAACGCCGTATCATCGAGGTTCCTTTCTCTGAAAAAAGAAGAAAACATCGCCCAAGCTCTGAATTCTTTTCTTCCTGTCGAAAAATGTGGACAAACTTCTTTGTCTTCGGAGCTGGAGCAAAATATGTGAGTCTTTGAATCGTTGAACTATATGTATTGTCAATTCTAAATGTCCTTTGCGCCGTGTAACAGAGAGTAAAATAAGTCTTCAAAGGCAAGACGAGTTGTTGCATTCTATATTAATATATTATTTATAAAAATTAACGCAACCGATTAATCGATTAATTAATCGATTAAGGTGGCGATTAATCGAGCTAAATGTTTAATCGACGCCCAGCCCTAGTTGAGAACCTAAGAAGTATCCTACTCGGCCTGGCGAAACATGCTCAGGTACTGAATTTAAAAAAAGAGGCCAAGACGATGCTACTTGTTTATGTCAATTATCTGCGTCATTACACGATACGTTTTTAGTCTTCGAAGTTCACTAAAGGTTGGGTGCCCACGAAAACAAAACAGTGAGTAGTAAACTCGCGAGTTCATCTGTTCTGGCCGATTCAGCACATTGCTAATCAGCTCTCGATATGCTCCTTTATATTCACGTGTTAGTCTCTTAATTAGTTTGTTTTTCTGGAAACTGGTGTCATCGGGTACGGCCGTAGATGATGGTAATCTTTCCTGTACGTCAGTCAGTCAGGCGTTTCGCAACCGACCATAATTAGATACATCAAAGGAGTGGGTAAAAAAAAAAATCCCGCAATTTAGGCTAAAATACATTTCGTAGTCTTCTAAGTGGCTCAATACCACTGTTTCATTGGTTGTGTGCTACAACGAAAATAATTGTATTTCAAAAATTAAGCAAAAACAACGTAAAACCGCAACATAGCTACGTTCAGGTTGAAACCGAAACAAACCAAATTGAAGCAACCCAATGGCACCGGGTGCGTCAGCGCCCTCTATCCGCCGGTGAGGCAACTACTAAAATGAAAAGGTCTATACCTTCCGAAGGTACAATAGAGAGTTTTAGTAGATCGTTCCGATACCTCCGATACCCCCGATAACGATACTATATATGTAAGCGCAAAGGCGGAGGCAGAGTATCGGGTATCGTTATCGGATTCATCGGAACGATCTACTAAAACTCTCTATTAACGCAGTGTTACCGTAATACCGTAACCGCCATACCAAAACCAGACTCGGGTAGTGAAAAAAAAAGTCTTAATAAAATGGAATTTTATACCGCGATTTGTTTTGTTCGGGTGGTTCAATGTAAGATGAAGTTTGCTAAAGGAGCTATCCAAACAGGATACGTTTTTTGCAGTCACAGCAACTGCTGTACCGTTTGCTGGAAATTTTCCTCCAGTGCTCATCCTCTTTCGGACATTTTTTTAAAAACTTTTTTGCAAGGGGAAAACTATTTTTTGCTTCCGTCTTTAGAGTCTTTGAGCGTGTCTCATCACGTGGGTCCGTACAGCCGCTCACAAGCTATATTTAGAAAATCAATTTTGGTACACATATGCAAAACAACAATTATAAGAAAATAAGACGAGCAGAAAATTGCACCAAAATACAAACTTTTCGTAATAAAAACGAGACACGACTCAGTATATATATCTATTTATTATTTTTCTTTATTTCAAAAACTGCCTACCCTTTCGGGTCATTAGAGAAACCCATGTAGCTCTAAAAATATATGTCACGAGAAGGTATACACATAAAAACATCAATTGATTATGCATCATGAAACAAATTCAACATTTTCCCTTCAAATGCCTTTATATAAGAAATGCCAGTAAGAACCTTTGGAAATTTGTTCCAGTCTTCGATAGTTTTGACGAGAAAAAGTATTTGTAAACGTCAATGCTGGGTCGGTGCAGGGTCAACTGAAAATTTATAATTACAACGCCGGAATCGCCTTCCAGACGGTCTTATGTAATCTTGCGTGTAAACATTAATGTCTTCAGATACAACAAAAGAAAATAGCCGATCAATATTACGTTTTGTTGCTAAGGGAGATAACTTCTTTCAAAAAAGCCAACCTCTGCTGCGCTGTCTTCGCGCAACGCAGCAGAGGCTTGTTGCACTATTTCGCCACGGGGTGCGGTGCCGTCGGCGCCAAGACGCGCTCCGATTGCAAACCGAAACTTTAAAACCCGTCAAAATTGTGGGCTTTTTTAGGAAGCCGTAAAATACCGCGCGTACCTTCTATCATTCTCCAATTTGATGATTTAGTGTTTTTCGATGATGCTCAGCAAGATTCTAATTGAAACCATGCCCTTAAACTAAGTATTAAAAAAATTAATTACGCGTAAATATTGAACAACTTAATTATCCCGATCTTTCATAATTTTCTCAAATAGACCAATGGCTTAGGACCAAAACGACACAAGCCTTTTTTTTTGTGCGATGCGTAGTTTTCGCAATATCGAATTTGTCCACCTTTCGTAAAACACTGTATAGTTCTCTAGTTCACTTCAAGACGATACCCCAATTTGTGAGCGGGTAGAACTTTAGAGGTTAACCAGTCATCTTGTAAGTGTCACTAATCTAATGACGCCTGAAAAATAACAGTCATGAACTTAGCTACCCATTCACAAAAACGCCTCAGAAATTCGTTAGGAATTTTATCCGGTCGGGACGATGTGTTTACGTCACGATTTTAGGAGCAGCGTCCGTATCCTTTGAGGAGAAATTTGAACAGTCTTTGCTGACCTGTTAGGTTCGTCCTCAAAAAAAAAAAATATTTGCAGATGTGCCAGCTGTGAAAACGGAATAAAAATAACAGTAAAATATCTGTCAAAAAAGCTGTGAAAATAGTTGTGGAAACGATGGGGAAAAAGGCCACCTTAAAAGCTCAATAAAAATAATTCTGTGTTTTGTTTATCAACATTGTGATGCATACCGAACATTACAAGAGAAAGCATGATCCTGCCTACGTCATTCTTGATGTACAGCCAAAATCGTTTCCCCTGCGCACCTTGCGAAACCAAAACTAAAAGTTTGGGTTTTATAGAGACATAAAAATAATAATGTTTACAAAATTATTAGTTCTTTCCTGTTATTTTGTTCGGTTGATAATATTAATTTTAATCTATAAACATTTATAGTATGTTACTATTTTTAATAACTTAAACAGGAAGGCAAAAAACACTAATGTTTTTTGCTCGCTTTCAAAACTGCTATGGAATTGCTATCAGAGCTAAAATGGTAGGTTTTTCAGGAATGTAACAGGTCACACTGGCTAGTTATGTTCATTTGCAATTTCACAAACGACCACCGAAGGAACGGGCTGCGCCCCACTTGGCTGGATAGTTGGTTTCAACCGAGACCAAGGCACAGTCGAGCCAACAGAGCTACAAGCATTAGGTAGAACTTTCTAATGAGGTTCTCAACAAGGTGAAGGCTGATCTGTACTCAGACGAGCTCTCGCATAGGAAAACGTGGAATGTCAACTAGTGTTTCAAATCGATAGGGTCTGGCGGAAATTTTCTAAAGATGTTTACGTGAGCCTACCAACATTCAAGTTGTATTTATTTCAGGTTACCCCGCAGTGCCAGAGGCATTTTTACAAGCGGGTACATATTCGTGAAAACAAAAAATATGATACACATCTGTATAAAAGTAAGCCGCCTGTATACCGCCGTTGGTTACTGTATTTCAACAATGGCAACAGAAGCACGCTTGACATCCTGAAGCACATTGGAATCGAACCTAGTCTATACAAAATTAAAACTCTCTTAAAGGGGCACTGACACATCAAAATCATATTTCTTTTTATTATCCGAAACGATTGAAAACGATGCCGGGACATTACCCTCAAAATTCGAAACTTGGGAATTCAGTATTTGTGAATTAAAAAAACAATTTCCAAATGCCGAATTTGAAGTTCCCGCGCGATCCGCGCCAGTGCAGTGAGTCAAATTTCGCGGTCTCCTGCGACTCGACTTTCTTTCGGACCTCCGCTCCACGCTATGAAGCAAAGCGCCGTTGCCACCCACCGCGACCCGACGAGGAGGAGGTGAGGAGGCGGGATAGAAGGGAGCCGGCGCGGGAAAAAACTGGTTTCTTCCCCGACTCGCCGATCTGCTCGAGCGCCGCCAAGTTTTCCGAGGGGGATGCAAATCCAGGAAGCGACACCACACCGAACTCTGATTTTTGGTATTTCAAAAAGAGGGGCCGTAGTGTGTTCGCAATTGCGTTAAAAAACATGTTTTACGATTGCCGTTATTAAACGTTATAGAAATGTCACCTACAAAGCTTCTAAATTTCCTCATTTTTTTTGACGTCACCGATCAAAAGAAGGGAGGAGGCGAGAAGCGGGAGAATCAAACGGCAAAAATAAAAAGGCACGCGCGCGCGCGAAAATTTTTTTTCGCGATGCGTTTTTTTTTTGCGTTTCTATGACTACAACTTGCATCGTTTTAGACAATAAAAAAATACGACCTTTGGGGTGTCAGTGCCCCTTTAAAGGGCGATCTAGACCATATTGCGAAAACCTTTCACCAAACTACACACCAGTAAAAAAAAAGAAAAAAAAGAGCTGATTGTTACGCAAACACAAATAGAAAAAAAAAACTTTCAGCCTTTCTGCTTTGGTGGGGAAGGAAGACCAGCGAAGCTGTACTATGGTGGGAATGAAGTAATGGCCAGCCGCAAGTCGACAAGCCAGAGTGGAAAGGCGGGACAGCTACTGCCATCTATGAGCAACGACGGCAGCCAGACAGCCGGCAAACCGGTTGTCTGGTTGCTGCCGTCGCTCATAGATGGCGGCAGCTGTCCAGAGTTCTGTGTCATCATTTGTTTGCTGACGGACACGATCCTGGGGAAACTAGCCGTTAACAGCTCTGCTGTAAAATGAACGACTAAGGAGAAGTCGAACTATAAATGAAGTCATGTTTAAAATTTTCTTTTTCTCTGAACCACATTTTTTTTTCTTACGCAAACATGCTCAGCCTTTTTTCTACAAAAAATTTTTAACGAAACTTTGCTGAGTTATTTCTCATATATCTAAGTGTAAAATAAACCAAAATAAATTATATCTTGTGAAAAAAAGCAAAGTAAAATCAACGTAAGAAAATGGTAAACAAAGATAAATAAAGCGTTCAAAGTGCAATGGCACAACCGATGTCAGCAGGCTTGACTAGTCAAAAAGTTTTTGTTATTTTCAATCAGGGGTTACGGATCGTTGAGGCGAAATGTTGTTTTCCTCTCTTTTCAATCGTGTTTACATGAATGCGACTTTAGCCCATCGACTCCCGTTATCGCATTCAATACGGACGGTAATACGTAAACGGCATAAGGCGCTCAGGAAGCGCATTGTGCCGTTTACACCGGATTAAGCCGCACGCTGCCCGTTGCCTAAGTTCTTTATCCTCAATGCGTCCAAACCGCGCCCCGACGGTGTTTCGGGAAAAGCATCCCAATTAGGGGTGTGGCGCGCGGTTCGATGTATCGAATGTACAGGTATACGTGATGTTCGCTACAGGCGTCTTTGGCGCATCGAAACGCGAAAAGGGGCACGCCAATCAAAGGGCAACATAAAGGAGGCGTGGAAAACGCGAGATGACGAAGCAGAAAAGCTCGCGCCGTCATTCGTTCCGGTCGGGGGTAAACAAACGCACGAGGTGCGCAAAGAGCAGACGAACTTGCACGCCATAGACCTTTACAAAAAGGAGAGCGTGGCCGGTGCCATTTTGAGTGTTCGTGCGTATGGCTCGTGCTTTGCTGGCTTTCCGAAGCGACGAAGACGCACGTGCTGGGCTGTGAAGATCGCACGCTGCAGAACTGTGATTATGTAGACATTGGAAAGGTGTATAGACGATTGCGATAGGGGCGACAGGCCGCCGCCAGGTGTCTGCTCGTGTGCACAAGTCCAAGCAAATGCAAGCCATGCCAACGCTACGCTCACGCGCACGCTTCACCAAGGTGGCGCCATGCTTGCAATAGAGTCTAGACCAATCTCACAGCGTTTCACGCATGCGTGACGCCACCGTTGCTGTAGTCACGGTGTAAGATATACTCTTTAGGTGAGGACACGGCGGGGCTGAACGCGCGGCGCGAGGAATCAGATAGTGTTCGTTCGACGGGCATCCGAAAGGCTGCATTATTCCGCGGCCACCGTGCCCGTAGGGTGCCTACATGTCTGTCTGTCTCAGGGTGAAGACATCCATTGTTGCCCTGAATGTACCAGCGCGTGACGCTCTCGCGCACTTGGTGCGTGACTTGGGCGATAAAATGGCGTCTATGCATTAGCCAAAGCTCCGCGCTCGAGCTGAGTGACACCGTATTGCGCGCACTTCAAAATGCATAAAGAAACGATTGGGCGTGAAAATGGCTGAGATGTCACCACTCAAGCAAAGCGCGCGCGTGTGCTAATGACAGGCACTCTACGTGCCCGCGGCTGACAGTGTCGCCGGCGGCCAAACGGCGAAACTGTGTGAGAGCGAAAAAAGTGGTCTTTCTGCACGAGCGACAACCTCGCTGGAGCTCTGCGCGTGTGGAGCATGAGGCGGCACGAGCCGTCTTTGCCGTGCCCACGGGTCGACGAGTCCTCTGCCGGCGCCGAACTTTATCTGCACTGCGCGAGGAGCGCGCTGTGATGACGTCACAACATGGCGTTTGGGTCCAAACAAACCGTTGCTAGGGACGTTGCTATGGACTAATGCATGGAGACTCCACATGAGGCTAGAATTTTGCTTACAAGTAAGTAAATAATTTTTTGTAAACAACCTAACTTCTTGATATCTAATTATGAAGATGTTCTTGTCGTCTCAGTGTCATATTGCAACGATGAAAGCCATTTCTGAAGTCTTACACTCCGCTTTGCTTTGGTAGCAGACGACACGATAGATTTGCTGGCCTCTGTTGCAGCGGGCGTCTTCATTGAAATGCGTCGGTAAACAAGCGACAAAAACAAGTGGATTACCGTAACCGTAGAGGCCTCCGCAATGTGCGTTTTTTTTCTGTGAACAACCCAGCTTAATTTCGAGGGGTGAAAATGCAGTAAAATCAAACCACGTCACGCAGATCAGTTACGACGACGACCTGAAGTGCATTACCGGCGTAGTGCAGGCCACCACGAGAAACAAATCGTACGCCGTCGAGGTAAGTCGTTTGTTATTATTATTTTATTATTGTGGTTGTCAGGTTATTAAAGAATTGCATGTCTATCGCGATTTCGCAGTATCTTTTTTCCCCTTGGTATACATCAAATTCCGTGGATGTGCTCTTTTGGTGAAGATCTTCATCGAACCCGCGATGCGAGTACAGTCTGTAATAGACTCACCTTATGTTTTTTATCCAGTTCTTTCACGCTTTGGGGTCTTGCGGAAATCTGAAGAAACTGCGAGAATCTCTCTCCACGCGATGGTTACAACCAGGTATACGAAGCACCCTCGCATAGCGCGAGTCCGCAAACAAAATTTGGGATCTCAACCGTTCGCCTGAAGTGCTTTTCTCGCGGGTGCGCTGCGATCTTTTAGCAGACTATCATCTCGATCGACGCCCGGACTTTCGATAAACCATATTTTGCATCGCACCCCACTATGAAATCTTAAGAGTGTATGAAACTCATTATATTTCAAATAAATGCGATGTCAGAATATCGTCTTTATTCACACGATGCAAACGACGGCCCCACTTGGCCGGCCGGCGTGCGGCAGACGGCATACTTCTTGCATTCGTCGTCTGCTGCAGGCATGTTGAGGACCGGAAGTTGCAGTCGTAAATATTTCAGAAACGAGCGATTACCGGCACACTTCTGTCGAAACATATATGACATTCAAGCTTTCTACATCTGTGATTTTTAGAACTTTAAATCCTACTCCTGATTTTTGAATGGTCGGGTTTTCGTAGCGAAACCGAGCCACATGTATTCGTCCATAACAACGACCCTAGCAACGGTTTGTTTGGACCCATGACGTCACACTTACGGAGTCAAATCTTACACCGTGGCTGTAGTTCACAGGAGGCAGGCGGCAGTGCACGAGACAGTCCGTGCCGACCCGCAGCAGAGTTGTTGCGCGTGCAGAAAGACTATAAAAAAAACTCGGCGACAACTTTTCTTGGCAATGAAGGGAATGCTAGGGGGGGGGGGAGCTCCTGCACATGTATCACTCCGCCAAGCATCTGGGCTTCCATTACGTCAGTTTTGGTTTCGTTTTCAGTTTTGGTTTCGTTGTCGGCATTCAAGGCAAGCACTCTACACAGCTCGTTATCACTTCGTTTCAGCTTGGGTCCAGACGCAGCCGATGCTACAAGCGCGAGCTCCGGGCTTCCAGCGTCCCTGCCAAGCACGCGCGCTCGTGCAGTACAGGCACTGTTCAGGGCCACACGCTCGTGCTTGTAGCATCGGCTGCGTCTGGACCCAGGCTGAAACGAGTATAGTGTCTATAGCACTGTAGTGTCTATGAAACCGTTTCCAGTGGATATACCCGGGCTCAGAGCAGATGCCATCTGTTAAGGAAGAGATCCCGGGCACGTCCGTTTCGATGGTGTCGGTTTATCGTTCCCTCTCGTGCCGTTCATGATCTCGTGGTTCTCTGCTCCTCTACCTCCTTTTCCTCTTGTTACCTACAACCAGATCGCATAATCTACAACACCATCTTTGCGAGGGAAAATGGCGAGAAAACCGGAGAACCCGCGACGGACACGAACCGAAAAAACCGTTAGTAACTAGAAAACTACTTTCATGTTTATATTTTTAGATTTAGACCCGGGGACTGTGTTCAGCTGCGTAAGAAGACAGCGTGCTTCGGCTCTGTAGCTTTGACAGCATTGCCAAGAAAAGTTGTCGCCGTAGTATAGTTCCCACGATGCATGCCGACTGCGGTGGCTTAACGTAACTGGCTGGTGAGTCTATAGACCGGTTCCGTAATTCAGTCTGGCCACTTTGATCACTATCATAATCTAAAAAATGGCATATGTTCCGTACTAATGGTGGCCTTCTTTTTACTGATGAAGGAAGAAGTTGAAGATGCTCCTAAGCTGATGGCTCGAGGCCTATACACATTTGAGACGTTAGCATAATGCGAAACAGAATTGAATGGAAGACCTGCGTAAGCGTTCATTTCTAACTCGGTTCCAGACAACCTGTTAGTAACGCACAAACGGTACCAAAGCCCCTTGATCTCATCTACATCTAGGATACATCTACATCTACATCTACATCTCATCTACAGCTAGAGACTCATCGCCCGTTGAGGCAGACCAAGTTCTAGGCTGTATAAACATACACAACCCAATATATAGCTTCATTGCCGCCATTAGTACGCTAAAAGTTAAATTGCGATTTCAGCCACCAGACGGCACTGAATTTCGCAAAGGTCTATTGGCGACGTGCGCGCCCAAAAGCGTCGCTGTGATCGGAATTCGCGATTGGCCCAACGCTCACCATGACGTCTTTATTTTGATTAATTTTGCTTTTATCGACGGAAATGAAAACGATGTTAGGCTGTCAAATTGGACAGTGTTGACTTCAAAATGCGATGACTCCAAGATTCTTCGCGCTTTTTGCACACACACCATTGAACTTGTACTTCGCTATTGATAAGTAGCCGGAAATACAACTCGTGACATCACGGCGAGGCAAATTCTGTTTCTTGACGTCACGAAAAGAAAGCACCGAAACATCTAGGCGCTAATTGTCTATACCAGGGGTGGCCAAACCGCGGCTCGCGAGCCGCATGCGGCTCTTTACTGGTCCAAGTGCGGCTCGCGGATCCCCCCGTAAGGGGACCCCCCCTCCCTTCGCATTGGTCCTTTCCGCGTTTCCCCAGGAAAAAAAAAGAAAGGATTACAAAATAAAGCCCAGCCTGCGGTTTGGCAGCGTTGTACCCCCTATACGTACAGTCGTACCGCCTTGTGCCCCCTTACGTACAGTCAGGCTCTAAACAAAATTTAAGTTTGCCCCCCTTCCCCGCGGCTCTTCGAAGTTTCGTGGTTTTGTTTGCGGCCCTTAGGCGAGTCAACTGGCCACCCCTGGTCTATACCATTATACTCCGTTCACCCTAAAGCTGAGACTAGAAGCTTCGCCTTCTGTGCGAGCCTTCTGCCCTTGCTAATACAAGTGTGAACCCGCAGGCACGCGCAACTAAAGCACTGCGGAAGCCAGCGAGCTCGCGCTGAAGGCGGAACTTCTAGTCTCAGCTTAAGGGTGAACGGAGTGTACCAGAGATTTTCAAGGGAATGTTTTGACTGTCCGAAATGGACAATTGGGGAGGAGATCGAACAGTCACACCTCTAGTGGAGCGCTTCAGCTGTGGGGACCACAGACCGTATTTTCTTGTTTGTTTTCGATCCGAGAAATCGAAGATGACGATTCGAAGGCCGCTCCTCGTGCGACCAAAGCACTGGTCAGAGCGAAGCGCTCGTGCCCAGACCGTGCTCGGCCAGGTTCAATTTCTTTGTTATGCTGTGTTGTTAAACACCGGGCTGTGGGGACAACAAGCTCGATAAAGCGCCCCCTATTCTTAAGCGATCCAGGCAGCCACAGCTCGACTATCTTCTAATACCTTCCAAACGTTACAGGCATACCAAGGGTCGGCGCATCAAGTGCAAGATTGGATCCGCAGATTTCACGTCGAGCTGAGCCGGGTGATTTCATGTCATCGAGATAGCTGCTGACACCTGACCGTCATCGGACACGGACGCCTCCCCTTCTGGTCATCCCATTTCCGGACACTTGGACTGACTCACTGACTTGCTGCTAGCACCTACAAATAACCGTGCTGCCAGCTGTAGCCCACGGTTTGGTTGTTGGTGGATTGTTCGGCGGACGTGCCTGAGCGTACGCTGCTGCGTAGTTTCTTTCCGTTTTGCAGAAGCTTTTTTTCGTGTACAGTGCCGCGTCGTCAAGCGTCGCCAAGCGTGTCACCGGGGCGGTATATCGTACCGGAATTAGCAAATTGTCTGACGAGGGACAATCCCTGCACCACTGAGCGGCGAGATCGGCTGACAAGCATGGCGGCCGCTTCGGGGGCACTCATCAAAGCCCCAGCCCCATGGATGAGGACCGAGGCCTGCCGGCTACACCAGGTCGGCTATACCGGAAAAGGGACCGCGACTTGAGCCCCACTCCGTCATCGAAAGCGTCAGTAGCATCCTTTTCCTCCGAGGCGGAGTCGGCACTGGAAGATGGGACGAACACAGATGCCAGCAACAAGGGCGAAGGGGACGACGGCCTCACCCTCGTAGGCCCGAAGAAAAGTCGACGGGGCTCGACCAACAGCGGCGACACAGTAGTCTCCAAGGAATCGCGACCGGCTGCCAGGAACACGGAAGCCCGGCTTACGGTGCTGTTTTGGCCGACAGACAAAGCAAACGTCCGGAAGTTCAACAGGGTAGAGCTAAACGCTCATTTCGACGTCATCGCTCCTCGCCAAGTGAAGGAGATACGGGTCGGCGGCCGAAAGAACGTGATAGCGGTCGACGTTCACAGGAAAGAGGCTGTGCCTAAACTTCTACTCGTCAAGAAGCTCGGCGGCATACCGGTCGAGGCCCGCGTACCATGGACGACACATCACATCGCAGGAGTTGTTCGAGACGTAGATCAAGGCCGGCTTGTCCGAGGAAGACATCTACAACAGCATGCGGGCCCCAGCTCACATCCTCGGCGTGCGGCGCCTGGGAAAGTCAACGACGGTCAGGGTCACTTTCGAAGGCAAGGACCTTCCGCAATATGTCCACATGGGATACGTGCGTCACCCGGTTGCACTCTTTGTGGCTCGTCCTCTGCAGTGTTTCCGGTGCAATAGAATGGGCCACATCGCCGCAGTCTGTGAGAGGGAACGAACGTGCGCGAAATGTTCAGGTAATCACGAAACATCGACGTGCGAGAGCGAGACCGCTCGCTGCGTCAACTGTCGACGGGACCACGCCGCCACTTCCTCGGAGTGTCCCGTCCTGAGGAAAGAGCGGAAAGTGTGCAAGCAGCGCGCCAGGTCGGCCTCCACCCACACGGAAGCAAGAGCAGCGGTACGAAAGCAAAACACGGACAAAGCTGTCAGCCGGCGAGGCGCACCTCCTACAACAGTCTCAGGAGCCCAGAGTTCAAGGGACGGGCAAGGCTGCCAGAAGACGATTTCCCGCCGCTAGCAGCCCGACGAACCGGGGCGAAAGAGATGGCGGGACACAAAGACGCAACCCGCTCTAAACCAACCGAAAGCAAGCGAGCACGCCAACCAGAAGGAGCAGCGCAGGTGGATAGGCGTCAGTCTTTTGCCCACGTGGCACGAGATGCACGCCACAAGACCCCATCGACGGGAGAGGCTGCAGACGCTGCCCTACTACGGATGGTTTCACGGCTCTTCAGGGCGGTGCGACAACTGGCACAAGCACGGCGCCACACACCGGAAGCGAAATTCGCCCTCGAGGTACTAGATGCTGTCGGGGAGAGTCTTGAAGGAATCATCACACAGAATGCCTAAGCCGGGTATCGTGAGTCGACAGACGCAAGATAACTCGACAAGTACCCTAACTTTGAAGGAAGGGCGACAGCCCAGCTATAGGACGGGGGGACACAACGTACCAACCGTGCTACAGTGGAATTGCCGTGGACTTACGACCAAACACAGTGAACTAACCCTGCATCTGCAACGCTACCCAAGCCCAGTGCTGGCACTCGTAGAAGCCGGCCTTCCGGGAAAGCGGACACTACCTGGGTACGTGAAGCTTACGACGCAATCCATCCCCAGTTTTCCCCATGGAAGTGCGGCGCTCTTCATACGACAAGGAGTGCCTTACTTTCAAGTGGACACCAGTCAGTTGTGTACCCTGTCGGCGGAGTTTGTGGCCGCAAGAGTCAGCATCGGCAAAAGGACCTTCCATGTGCTCGTGGGGTACGTGCGGCCGGATGGCACGGAGTGGCCGACAGATGACCTTCTGACAGGGTGCAAGAACATCGACGGGGACCTACTTCTGTGTGGCGACCTCAATGCGCACAGTGAAGCATGGGGCAGTCGGAAAACGGACAAACGGGGGGACGCCGTCACGAAAATGCTGGAGGAGCTCGACTTGGTCGTGAGCAAACGACGGAGGGCCCACCTTTTTCAGGCCTCCCAGCACGTATAGCGCCATCGATGTCACGGCGCATACACCAACACTCGAGCCGGCATGGGCAACTGCCCCGGACACCAGAGGGAGCGACCATTTCCCTATCCACATCACCGTCAAGGGGTGCCAGACGGTCAGGAAGGTCGTGCGGTCATGCACAAACTGGGACGTTTTCCGCGCAGCATTGGACACAAGCCATGCAGACATTGCGACAGCCATCGTTCAGGCTCTGCAGGAGGCAACACACACGACGTGCATCTCTGAATGGCTGCCGAATCCCGACCTCACTTTCCTGAACCTGCAGGCGGCGCGAACAAGGGCTCAACGAAAGTACCGGCGAACGAAGAACCCGGAGGACAAGACCCAATTTAACAGAGTGTCGGCAAAGTTACGAAGACACGCCAGGGCGTTGGTCAGAGCTCGATGGAAGCTGATGTGCAGGAACATCAACGCTCATTCATCGCTGCCCAAACTCTGGAAAGTCCTAGGTGCAATGACTGGGAGCTGCAGAACAAGGCACGCCCTGCAGGTCTTAGCACTCGCGGCCAACATTACAGAGCAGCTGGCAGCAGAGAGATTGTGTGCTCTATACGCCCCTGCCGAAGCGACAGGAAAACCGGGAACTTCAAATTTGTCCCCTGGGCCCCTAGACGCACCTTTTACCATCCAGGAGCTTGAGAGTGCTCTCCGGAGATGCTGGAAAAAGAGTGCAGCGGGACCCGACGGAATCCCATACCAGGCACTCACGAACCTTCCGGATGACGCACAAGAAGCCCTCGTCGCCTGGTTTAACACCATATGGGACTCTGGTGACGTACCCGACGGGTGGAAATTGGCAACCGTAGTGCCCCTACTCAAGACAGGAAAGCCCCCAGGCAAGGCGGAGTCCTACCGCCCGGTGTCGCTAACGTCATGCGTAAGCAAGGTGTTTGAGAGAATGGTACAAGCACGCCTTCGCTGGTATCTGGATGCACACTGTCTCCTCCCCGAGTGTATGACTGGTTTCAGGAGAGGTCTGTCAGCCCAGGACAGTATCTTGGACCTTACGAGTGACCTGGAGGAAAACAAGAATAAACGAAGAAACACTGTTGCAGTCTTCCTCGACGTAGAGCGGGCTTACGATGGTGTATCGCTTTCCACCATCCTCCGCAGACTGACGGAGGCGGGGCTTACAGGCAAAGTCCAAGCCTTCCTAGCGAACTTCTTGACGGGGCGAAAAATACAAGTTTGCTCTGGACGCACAGTATCGTCACCAAGGGTGCTTCACAGAGGGTTGCCTCAGGGAAGCGTGCTGAGTCCGGTGATCTTCAACATTGTGATGGCTCACCTGCCGTGCTCCATCCCACCAACGCCCCTGCCGGTGCAGGTATCGCTATACGCAGACGACGTATGTCTCTGGGTATCGGGCATTTACACCACTCAGATCCAGCGGAGCATACAGGACACCATCCAGGCTGTGGACAATTTCCTGAACAAATCGAGGCTGAACCTCTCCAGAGATAAGACAACCTGGATGTCAATACGGGGAAACGGACGCCACTTTCGCCCACCAGACATCAAGTTGGCAGGAGAAAGGATCACACGCGTAACAAGGCAGCGGTTCTTAGGAATCGTCCTCACAGACAGACTGCGATGGGCACAAGCCGCGGAGGCGACCATCACAACCTGCAGGCCGGCCACGAATGCTGTCCGCCGCATGACTGGGGCCACATGGGGCTGCACAGAACGAACCATCCTGGCCGCCCAGACAACGCTCGTCACGTCAAGGATACTGTACAGGCTGCCCTACATGTCCCCATCCCCGACGGACCTGGAGAGGTTGGAACAACTGCACCGCCAGGGACTTCGCACGGCGTTGGGGATCCCGAAAGCTGCCAAGAACACCCTGGTCCTCCAAGAGGCGGGGTTAGAGACGCTCGAGAGACAGTCTTGGGAACGAAGCCTCTTCCAACTGGCACGACTGTCGACAACCCACCCAGGCAGATGGTTCCTTCGTAGAATTCGGGGCCGGACGACAGCGTCATGGAGCAAGGTGGTGGAGGTTTTTCTTCGAGTCGCGGCCTCCCTAACGATGTCACAGAGCGAGTCAAGGACACCACCATGGGAAGTGCCGAAGATAGCCAGTGAGGTACGGATTAAGTACCTGCGCTCCAAACAAGACAAGCCACTCCTTGTCATCAAAGATTTAGTGGAGACCCACCTGGAAGAACATCACAGCGGAAAGCTGCAGATATACACGGACGGGTCGGTAAACCACTCACGAACCTCTAGCACAGCGGCCTATCACATACCGAAATTAAGTCTGGAGTGGAGTGGCAGACTCCACACACCCACGTCTTCAACGACAGCCGAGCTGGTGGCCATAGAAAAAGCTCTCCTGGCGGCCACCAAGTTGCCGCCCCAACCGATGGTTTTACTCACGGACTCCCGGTGCGCCATCCAAAAGATAACCAATGCCGAGACCGCAGACCCTGCAACGACCGCTGTAAGGAAGGCCCTGGCTATCCTGGAAGCGCATGACTTTTCAGTTTGTTTCCAATGGATCCCAGGGCACGTCGGCATCCAGGGAAATGAACGCGCGGATGACCTCGCCGCGGAAGCACATCAGTTGCCCCCCACGGTCCCCACACCTGCACACCCACAACAGGCAGCCCTCGACGTCCGCTGGCATCTCCTACAGGAGAAGCCGGAGAAATCTCTACCCAAAGGCACCCTGACCGGCCTCTCCCGGGCAGCGGAGACACTGGTGCGACGACTACGGACCAATACTGCATACACGAACGAATTCCTTGCAAAAATGGGAAAACGGCAGAGCTCAAGCTGTCCCCAATGCAGGGCAGAAGAGACGATCCACCATATCCTCTGCGTTTGCCCGGCATACGAGACCCAACGGCAAGTGCTGCGTCAACGGGTTAAGGAAGGCACCCAGGTGACAACTGACGATTTGCTCTTTCCCGACGGGCCCCGACGAAAGTGCCTGAGGATTTTCAAGGCATTGTTGACTTTCCTACGGCACACAGAACTGATTGAGCGCCTGTAGCCAAATTAGGCCCAGGCTCTTAAGTTTGTCTTGTCCCATTGTTTTTTTTTTTTTTTACTAGCTTGTATTGGAGCTCGTCACCTGCCCAGGCCAGCACATCAGAGCTAGGCTAACCTAGGTGACGTTAAACCCCAACGACCAACCACCACCACCAC
>JAZHYW010018886.1:0-53795 GCA_037355805.1 Ixodes ricinus | reverse complement strand
GCGATGCCTACTTGGCAAGCTGCGCGCGCGGCAATATTAAAAGGAAGAAAAGAAAAGAAAAGATAAAAAGTTATACAATATTAGCTAATGCAGATGCAGCTAATATTAGCTAATGCAGCTAATGACGCAAATTATTATTAACACTTTTATCCCCCACCGTATGCTCGCACAAACAGTCGACGAAACCGAGAATAAAAAGGAGCCAAGTATAGTTAAGATATCGTCCGATCTTGGGGAAGGATGTAGGACGGGCAGCTGGTTAATCTTGTTTACGATTATAACCTACGGAAGAGCGAACAATACAAACAACGAAGTGCTGAAGATCGTTGTGCACGTCATTTGTGCAGGGAGAACACTGAAAGAAACTGACAAAGGTAAAGCCGAGGACATGGAAAGAATGCAGAGAAAGACTCTCCTGTAACCGGTATCATGCCACTCCAGCCTCTCTAATGGCGCATTCACTCTGGCAGTTAGAATGCGTTTTCGAAGCGGTTGCAAATTCGGTTCACGAGCGACCCCGTTCAGGCACGCCGAGACGCGGATGGCGGTTTCTCGGAGATCACGCGGGATATTTTGAGACTTGAGTTCGGCAACCCCGTTTGACGATCCAAAATAGAGTATATTTTAGGATCCGAAGCCAAAACTTTGCTATTTCGGCGTTCTGAAGATTTTTCCTTAGGCTGTTCGCACGCATTACGAGTTTCGAGCAGCTAAAAAAGAGACATTACCCCCAGAACCCACCTGGGATTCCCTCGACTTCGTACACAAGGAAAGCCCAGCCAGGCGTAGGCGCGCCTTGCTGACGCAGAAGAGGATGCCCCCAAACTTGCTTCGCGGTAGACCCCTCTCCACATGACTAGCTGATTTTGTTTTTCGGGATAGAGAGGCCAGTGTTTTCACCGCATTGTTCGCTCTTATTATTTTCGGAGCTGTGAGCGGCACTGGCGAACCGTGGTGCGGGCGAATGTGTACTGTGCTGTACGGCCGTGGCTTCGTTAATGGTGGACTCTCCTGGGTGGATGAAAGGATGGATGCTCACGGCTGTACCCTTTACATCAGACGAAAGCTTGCGCTACCTAGCTTAGTTGCACGTCATTCGATTCTCCGTAAGTAATTTTCACCAGTCTTCCAATCTCATTTTGTTATTAAAATGAACTTTTCCATTTTTACATTCTCGTCTGCAAACCGCAGCACCGGCCTAATTCGCCCCCCCCTCTCTCCGGGCGGCGGGTGCAAGCCCTGTGAACCTCATCACCATGTGTTCTATGGTCTCCTCTTCCTCTTAGCATACGGCACAACGCGTATTCATTTCTCTCATACTTTGTTATACATGTCCTAGTCCTCAATACTCCTGTTTTAGACTCGAATAACAACGAGCTCCCCCGTGAATTATCATACGTATTTTTCCTTCCTTATTTCCTGTTTTTGTCCCGTATACATACTTAAAGTTGATTTTTCTTACATTCTTTCCTTCCACATCTTTTTTTCTTGGCTTCTTTTATTTCCATTTAGTCTCCAAATTTTTATGAACAGATGCTTATATGCCTTTCGCGCCCATCGTGTATCCTCCATTGTGTCCAGTCTTTGCTCAAATTTTAACTTACGGATCGCCTCTCTAGCCTCGAAAGGTGCCCAGCCCATGTCTCACGAGTCCTCTTTCATATTGTGTATTCCCATGCGCCCCCAGTGCCACTCTGCGCACGCTCGTCTGCCGGGTCTCTAAGCTCGCCTGGACCTCATATATCATTTGACAACATAATAGCACTTTGAGACAGGGACGAGAGTAGGAACGAGACAACACAATACGCTAACTTCAACTGGTTTAATCGTCAGCCATTCAAGGGTATATATACTCCGCGTCATCGCGCCATTCAACCTATCCCATGCCACGCCAATGCTCGAGAGGACTGTGTCTCTTTGTCGCCCCAATCTATCGACGCCCCGCTGACACATCGTTCCCCGTAGTTTAGTTGTTTTTTTTTAATCAGGTTTGCCTCTATAATTTTTTTTACCTTGTTATCTCTATGTTTTCTAATAACAGTGCACAAATTAAATTCAGGATTGCACCCACAGTCATGGCAGTGCACTGACAAATGACCGTCACGCTGTCCGCTCACTTGTTGGTTGTGTTCGCGCAATCTATCATTTAAACAACTCCCCGTCTGTCCCACGTATACATTTTTCCGCACGTCAGCGGGATCTCATAGACAACTCCTGCGCATTCTACAAGCGGGCTGCGATGCTTTTTCATGTTGTCAAAGTTTCAGCACCAACTCGCCCAAGAATTCGCATTAGTCATATTTTATGCATAATACCGCATTGCCAAAAGACAACCCCGGTACCATGAATCCTGTCCATATTCCCCGAACTAAGGTCCCTCTATACTGACAGTATTGAACCATAATTAAAACGCTAAAAAGACGTACAGAAGATAGACGACAAACACTGGTGCTTTTTTACCATGGTTCAATACAGTCAACACCAACTAGCCCAACATCAAGTTATTTTACTTTACTGACAGGTAGAGACATCCTTTGAAAAGTGCCGCCAGCTCCTCTCATTGGACAAATGTAGTCCACTATTTGGAGCTCGCTGCGCGCGGATTTTATTTTGATCGTTATTACTTTTCGGGACTCCACTTCGCCTATTCGCTCGTTCTACTAAGATTCTTTTACGCAGAATATTTTTATTTCGTTATGCCGCGTATAGAGTGAAGGCTCCAAACCGCGCCTTTACAGCAATAAGGATCAAATATCAGTAGATTGTTTTTGCGCAGTTATTACGACACGTTGTGCACGCCAAGCCCGGGTATCGTTAATTACGATTTTTTTTTTATTCTGTAGACCATAGAAATTTTTGCTTATCATGAACTAACCGCAAACGTTACAAGTGGAGGCTCCTAACGTTCGATCGCACCTCGGCTGTGTGAACGCTCGTGCAGCAGGAGCCCGAGTCAAAGCTGCGCGCTCACGTCTGTATCCTCTGTGGTTGGTCTAAGTTAAAGTGAGACGAAGTACAGTCGCTTTGAAGAGAGTGCTTCAGTTGTGAAAGAAAAGGCAGGAATCGTTTCGTGCTTCAGTTGTGAAAGAAAAAAAAACAGCAATCGCTTCGTGCTTACGTGTCACGTCTTGCCTTTCTTACGAAGCGACGGAAAAACCGAGCGTGTGATCTCTCTTCTTTGCGACTGGGGCACGCGTGCGGTAATACAAAAACACGGCCTTCAATTATACCCAAGTCACTGTGCAACATACAAGAGTTCGCTGCAGGTAGTCGGCGGTTTTGCTCCAGCACGAGGGAAACAGAGCCTCGCTGCGGTAGCATGGTAGCGTAGACCGTGCTCGCATTGCGTGTCCATTTTCGCCCTAGTTCGCGTTCCCCAGACCGTCAAGTCGTTCTGCTGATATCTCAAAAGATCTCTGTAGTCAATGGCGCGTTAAACTGTAAAACTTGTGACAGACATTAAATCGCGAAACACGATAACGAACGAAAACTACCTTCCGCCCCATTGCGTTCAAGCGAGATCGTCTGCTATAGCTTCGAAGCGATCCAGGCGGCGCCATCGTCGACATGCGAGGGCCGAGAGAGAGGAGAAAAGAGAGAGGGAAAAGGGAGGAGATGTTTGCTACCTTTCAGTATAGAATGGTTTTACCTGAACAAATTCATATATAATATAATTCCATAGTGCCCTATGCTTCCGAATTGCCGCAGTAATATTTTCTTCCTCTTATTCTAAATAATGTTTTCCCTCATTCAGCCATACTCCTAGGTATTTATACTTTTCATCGTATGTCTATTGAAACGTCTTGAATTTTTGACCGTTATTCCGGAGTTGTCGCTACTGGAATTTTGCAGGACCAGAGAGCCTCCTTTTTCTCCACATATCTTAATCAGCTCCAATGACCTATCCCGGCTATCTGCCATCAGTACAATGTCGTCCTTGCGCTGAGAGACATTCCTGGTATAACTTGGCTTTGCCTTTAACCCCCCTCTCTATTTATGACACATAAAAACCTAAATTGCCGTCTTATAATTTTAAATTTATTTTTCATTCTACTCAGGTATATCACAATAGGTAGAGGTGATGAGGACAACCAGGCATGAGTCCTTTTTTATTTCTGCAGGTTCTGTAGTTTCTGATTTGTATGTTATAACTACCGGAGTATTTGGGTATTCATGTTGTAAAGCCTAATCAAGTGTGCATCTAAATGATACATACTCAGCAGCACCAAGAGTTTTCTGACTCATATTGCCGCACGCCTCTTTAATGTCTAGAAATGCTATCCATAACGGTTTTTTTCTACCCGTGCATTTCTATACATTGAGTGATGATGAATAAGTTATCATCTAATCTTTTATCTCTTCGGATTCCGTTCTGGAGCTCACCTTAAATGTTTTCGGCCCATCCTTTCATTCTTCTCTTTACTACTTGCATCGAGAGTCTGTACGAGACTGAAGTTTCTGTAATAGGGTGGTATAATGTTATGCTCTCCTTATTTCCCCTGCCTTTATATGGAAATCTCTATCTGCTTATTCTCCAATCATAGGGTACCTCTCCACCATCAATATTTCATCGGTTGCCTGTCTTCACTTTAATTTGCTTTTGTTCCTAGTGTCTTGACTAGTCTCTTCCTATGCCATCTGGGCCATTCACCGTAGCAGCAGGTACTTGCTTTTTCTCTGCCCTACTCTCTCGTGGTTGTCTCAGCTGTCTCGCTAGCGTTCTCGTATTGTGCCGTGTTGGTTGTTTGCGCTTTGTACAATCTCGTTCGGTTCAAGTGCTGGGAATGTTGCATCGATTTTCATCTAATAAATTCCTTGCACTCCTCGCCCTCTACACTTATCCCCTCTGTGTTGTCAATGAACATCGTGACCCTTCCGTTTTCTTCCCTGCGCATTAATGTCTTCAGATCCTTTTTTGCTCCATTCCATTCATTTTGATTTACTTCCATCATCCACTGCACTCCAGCCCTACCTATCTTGGCCCGGATGAGAGAAGATGCCTTTCCTCTTCTTTCCTGTAATGTATTCCATTCCTATGATCCTCCGTGGGTATGTCTCCTCTTTTCTTCGCCAATCATGTGTTCCCGTGAAGCCCTTGTCGCCCTGCTATGGCCGCCTTAACTTCACTTTCTCATCAGATTTTTGGTGTGTATTTTCACTCCCATTTCCTCTTTGTTTCATGTTGAACTTCTCTAACACTATTTTAAAAGTGTTTATCAAATCGTCATATGTCCACGCTCTCTCCAGTTGTCTGGATACTATAATCTCAATTTGTTCAGCTACTTCTTGTAGTTTGGCATCGTTTAGGATCAGCTTACTTTGTCGTTCACGAATTCGTTTCTCTGGTTCTGCTGCACCGAACTTTATTTTAAGCCGCATATGATTACTTCCTAAGCTTTTATGCCTTCCTCATCTATTTCCATGGGTCCTAATCTGTTATATGACTTGCTAGACATTAGACAGTAATCAACTGTTGAGTGCCAATCGTTTCTCTCCCATGTTATTTTCCCGTCCCATTTTGCTTGCTCGTTAACGAAGACTAGATCCAGAGCATCGGAGAATTCATGCAGCATTTTCAGTCTAGAATTTGTATACTCACCGAATTTTTTTAAGTGGACATTCGTGTCACCTAAGAAAGCTAATCCCAGCTTAGTTACCATTTCTCCAACATCTTTGCATATACATCTCAAGTGATGTGCATTTTCCTCTGTTGAATCAGATCCTGTTGTCAGATACACAAATCCTACAAGCGCGTCTAAACCTCTGATGTACATTTTAAACATATGTGTTCTCTGCAGCGTTCCCTCAGCCTTTTCTAGCACTGTCCTTTTACTACCGCTCCCAATTCGCCTCCTTTCCGTTCCCCTTCGCACCTATTACATCCCACCCAAAAATAGCCTGATAAGTATAGGTGCTTTCTACACTATCTCTAGGATACGTCTCTGCAAATTCATACGCTACAAAATCTTCATCATTTATTTGTTCCGCATTCTCTTCCGACTCAGCTGTATTTCTGCCCTCCTGCATGTTTATAAATCCTATATTGAGCTGCTTGCATTTTCTTGTTCTGCGAGGTTTACTCGCTACCTTATTATTTGCAGCTGAGCTAGCTATAGAAGGCCTCTGCAGGCTCACAAAAGCCTTTTCCATTTTTCCATACCGCCCATCCTTCGCCCCACACGCACTCTCTCAATTCACCGTAGTGGATGCCATCTCGGCTGAACGTGGGGTTCGGACTTTCCTGGTATACCGATCCATGTTCACATTCACGACCTCATATCCGTTCCTATAGCTTCGTATCTTAATGTTTCTGTTAGCCTCCTGGACTGCACTCTCAGCATTTACTCCTCCGCCCTTACCTCTGGAGGTGCACATTACAATGTGCACCATACCAGAGGTTATTATGACTAGAGTTCTGACTAAAAAACTCCGAAAAACACCTACCGGTGAATGTTTGGTCAGTTGCGATTTATCCGATAAACTCCGAATTTTGATGTGCCATTCCTTCCCCCCCCCAAACACACACACACACGCAGAAATACTCCACAACTAATGGTGTGACCAGCGCGTAGAGCCAATGGCCCTGGGAATCTGCCACCACACTTTTGTTTCGAACTTCGGTCAGGAGAACAGGACCGTGTACATTCGGGTCACGACAAAATGCACTGTTTATGTTTCCAGTTTGGGTCATACTATTTGTGCTCTAGAGGAAGGGAGGTTCTGTTTTTGTACCAGTGAAAGCGATAGACCATAGAGATTGCATAAAGTGGGGAAGAGGGACAGTTGAAACTTCTTATAACATCCTTCATCACTCTACCTCGCGCGGCCACGAGGTAGGTTGATGGAATAGTATGAAATAAATACAAGCTTCCCAGCAACAGGAGTTTATTGATTTTAAGGTATCGACATTTATCCAAGCAACACTTCTGTGCTACTTTTGTCGTAGGATAAATTAGTATTGCCAGTAGTAATGACACCAACGCCAAATACAAGTGAATAAAATATTAATCGATACAATCGCGTTTTTTTATTGTCCAGCATACGTTTGCACCCGGATATTATTTATTTATTTTTATTAAAAACACTGCGAAATTAAACTTTGAATTTCGGAGAATTGGGAATCAAACAAAAAGAAACTCTAATTTTCGGCAAACAAACAAACTCCCAAAACGCGGAACTTAAGTTATGACCCTCAATGCCTTCACACAATCCTCGATGTCTGTGGCCAGGTCCCTTCCCGTTCTACCTAGGACGTCATTCAATCCCGCATGTACCATCACAAGGTTATTCTGCCCCTTGTTCACAGTCAACATGTCATACTGCCCTGTCCATCACCTCCTTCATTCCCCTGCCTGGGAGGGCTGCAACCTTTACTCTCCCTCCTCCCCACTCAGCCGGCCATCCCCGCTGTGCACGTAGACACGTTAGAGCCCCTCTCGGCACTCGCACGTCGATCGAGTCTACTGTTTGTTTGGCATAAAGCTCAAATAAACACCGCATGGATTACCTATGCATCGTCTGGTACGTACACCTTATTTCTTAGAGGGCTCATTGAAACGAATTTTGGGCTGGGGAAAATAAATTCCGATTGGGATTTTACTAAAAGCACATCGTTCAGTCGGCCAAAAGAAAAACGGTAGAAAATCAAAAGCCTGACTTTCGGTGCAAAAAATTGAAATCACAGCGGGCTATTTCGTACCTCATTCCTTCGTAAGCTCTCTGCCGTTTCGCTGTGATACATCCGCGGCCCCCAGAGCGCGTCACCGGGTCCAAACGGACGTCAGACGACACCGCACCTCACTTATTCCCTTCACCCCTAAGCTGACGTTGTGGTGGAAGCTACGCGCTTGCCGGACCGATTGAGCCGCCTCCCTTTCATCACCTGAACTGCTTCTCTGCGCGTGGGTATGCGCGAGAGAGCGTCATCACGTGGCCAAAGTGTGGCTGGCCCAACGAGCATGTAGCTTCCACAGCACTGTCAGCTTCGGGGTGAACGGGGTGGGGAAAGCAACTTTGTCTGAATTTTCGAGCGGCGGGCTAATCTTTTAGGGGGAGAATGGCTGTGTCCGGGTCCCCCCTTTAATCTTGAACGGGACTCCCCTTCCCATCTTGAACTGTTTGGTAAAAATGCGCGATTTATGAGTGAGGAAGAAAGCTAAACAGGAAAAAGCTGGAAAGGCGTTTCATGACCCCTTTAAGTAGATTCACTTTTATTTCTTTTCGGTAGCAGTAGGGTGCCTACGTGTTTCCGCCGCTCCGCTGTTTAGGTGGCGACCACGTTTGTGATACCTGTTGCCGACAAACCAGTGTTGCCTACCTCGTTACCATGGCAACTTCCGCTGTTTTCGGCGACCATTTTGTCACACTCGCCGGTCGTGCGCTCGGACTACGCCGCTAATCCTCGTTAGGGCTGAGGAGCGCTCACCGCTCTCGTTCCGACGGCGAGGTTTCGGCGTTCAATGCCGGTCTGTGGCGTTCCATTTTGTCGCGGGAACTCGCGTTTCGATGAAAGCAACGCACACTTCCTGCTTGCAACTTAAAAATATGAAACACCCGAGTAAAGAGAGCGACCGCCACGACGACCGCCATCCCGCTGAGCCTCCGACTCCTCTGGTGAACGGAAACGGAAGTGGCCTCACAGTGTTGCCGGTGTGTCGAGACTACAGGAACTCAACGTTGTGTACGTTTAGCAAAATAAAGAAGTGGGAAAAAAGGGCGGTGGAGAGAGGATCTGGAAAGGGTAACAAGAAGTTGGCGCCACCCTAAAGCGGAGCGGAAACATGTAGGCACCCTAGGTCGTAGTAAAGGTTACAGGTCGAGCTAGCGCAGGTACCCTGCTAGCTCCGCGGTAGTTTGTTGGCTACGCAATGGACCTTTTGTAGAAGCATCGGTTCGAGAGTAAACGGTTCCAGTATCCTCTCTCTTCCTTCTGGCCGAGCAGGGAGGGAAGATGGCTTCTTTGTGTCGACTTCGGGGCAGAAGATGACGCGCGATGGGGACAAAGGCGAGTTTGGGGGAGCCGTATCTAGGTCACAGCGCCTCAATAGGTTAACAGGATGTAGCTGACGTTTTGGGTGTGGAATGGGTGGGGAGGGGCCCTGCGCGCGCCTTGTTTTCTAGCCACTTACCGCCAAATTCAGCCTCCGCCAAATTGAGGGTCCCCTCCACTTCACGAGGAAGGCGCGAGGGCGGGCGCTCGCCAATCGCGATAACGGATCCGCCGTCACGATTGACCAACGTCTGCCCTCACGCCTTCCTTGAGGAAGTGGAGGGCACCCAATTTGAGTGAGGTTTGTGAATTCGGCGGTTAGTCTCGGAGCCAGTCGCGTGACTAGGTGGCAGCAAATATTCGCCAAAAGGTCCATTGGGCTCACGACGTTTCTATTGGCCTTCGTGGTGGTCACTCGCGGTGTCGAAACCGTCTAAAAGTTCACGCGACTGCCTTAGTGGTTACAAAAGCCGCCATTTCGATCGATCGGCTGTGGGGTCCGACCTTGTACGGGCAAAGACTAACAAGGCCAAGAACAACCGGCTTTGGCACCCCGAATAATAAACAAACTCTTACCCGAACCAAATCACCGGAGCGAAGCCCGTTAAGATGACGGGTCAATTTGTTTCGTAGCGGATTCAAGTGACGGGCGTGAACATCACGTTTCTTCAAATTTGTCTGCTTCAACGTTAGGACTACAGTGCCTTGTACGCCCTGACCAGCGACAAATACAATCTTGTTTCATAAGCCACCAGCGTAACGCCAGCTCGCGTTGCGATTAATTGCCGCTTCCGGTTCGCGAAAGCTGTTGGGAAAGATCGGTCCCGATGCGGTTGGCAAAAACGCGCCCCAACGGCTCAATCCCAGCCGCTTCGTGGTTAAAAAATCGCGGGTCGGCTTTGCGGTTGCGGATCCACTGCCAGTGTGAACGCGCCTTAAGGGTTACTACAATTAATCTTCGGAGCTTATTTCTTTGGTCTATATGTGTTTAAAGCAGCAGTATCAGATCGAGAACACACCAATATCTTGTTAAAAAAACCACGAAAAGGAATTTTAAAATTAATTAAACGATAAGCAAAAGCACCTGGCGGATGTCGCTAACACCCTCGTTTGTAATACCCGTCTAGGAACCTTGAGAGGTAGTGACGGGTACCTGTCTGTCCTCCGGACGACGAGAAGAGGGGAAGGAGGAACTCCCTCTTCCCGAGAATGCCTTTTGTATGACCCAGAAGTCGCTATTGTCCCTCTAAAAGATCATAGAATAATAATAATAATAATCGTAATGTTTATTTCTCCATCAAGTACAAGTACATGATGGAAGGGGACGAGGAAAAAGCTGCATTTGTGCAGGTTGACGAGGTCCTGAGCCCTCCCCAATTGGCAACAGCGGCAGGTCACAAAAGAAATGCATCACTTCTGTAAACAAACAAAAAAACGCAGGTCAGTAAATCAATGTACAACATACCAATGCTAGCTAGAATCAGTCAGCTCTGCTAACAGACGGATTTACTAAAAAATAAGAAAGTCAAATTCAAGGGTTCAAGATATTCAAGACATTGAAGATTCCAGATATATAGCACGACTATGTGATACTGTACTCAGAAGATTAATCGATCACTCAAAATTCGTACAAAAGCGGCCGCTTCGGTGGCTGGAACGACTAGGCCATCCTCTCGACGTCAGCCTCGGCCCTCACTGTAGGATGTCACGTGGTCTCTGCTGGCTGTTCTCCGAGCGCTAGCCGAGAGTGGTCCGTTTATAACGAAAAATACAGCCACCAGGCTCAAAATACAAACGTGCGATTGTCATTTACGAACACTGTCGATCATATCAACCTATTTTTTTAACACGACGGGTATATTTCAAATTTCGTTGGAAGTACTCCTATAAAAAAAGGGTGGTACGTTTTTATAGGTCGCTTTTCTTGCGTTTGCTGACAGGAACAGGTTTATTTACAAATCATAGAATGCCCAGTATTTTTATTGGTCGATGGAATCTGTCAGAACTACGGCTCGTGTATTAAAGTACTGCGCTCGAGCGAAGGCTTCGTATCTGACTTCACTGACTAGCAATGAAAAAGGAGTCTCCTGGGGTCTCCTGAGTGATGACCAAAATTTTCCGAAAAGACTAAGTGTCTTCAGGCCGTCCCCATTACTACGAAGGTGCTTTGAAGTTTCAGAGAAAGAGCCACCTTGAAGTAATGGTGCTTTAATGAAACCCCGATGAAATCGAGTCTCATAGCTGTAAGGCCTCCAGGGGCCGTAATTCACATGGCGGGACAAAAATCCGGGACCACGTGCTACGGTTGGCCAGTTCCGCTCCGATGACCAGAACTGTACACATTAACCAAAAAAGTAACTGGATACCGTTACTCGTAACTGCCTCAAAGAGTAACTAAATACATTACTGATTTACTGATCGCAAAAGGAACGCGTTACTTTACCTCGAAAGCAGCGAGTTATTTTTAACACTGCTTAGATGATGAAATACACAACTGCTTTTGTTTCGTGGTTTATTGTTTTCTTTTCAGGAGTCATTGCACTTAAGCAGTAGCTGCCTGTCGAAACCTTCATCGGTCATGTTTTCCGCTTTTATTTAGAATACATATCGGGTGACGCTCAAGAGTGGTTCTACTTACGCGCCCGAAGGAACGGCAGTGTTGTGCTTCAGGAAGAGCTGGTAAATCCGGGATTCCCCTCTCTCATTCTCTTCCCTCTTTTTCTCTCTCTACTCTTGTTCTCTCTTCTTGTAAAGTTGGAAGTTGACAATTGATTATGTGCCTTCCCGTGTTGGGCAACCTCAGGGTTTACATTCTGTCTGTGCACGATTCTACAGGTTTTCCCGCTCATTTTAATCTAAATGGTGGTTGGTTTAATCCAAGTGTCATTCAATTTTATTCGAGCGCCGTTTAATTTAATCCGAGCGCTACCCGATTTAATCCCGGGGTCGGTCAATTTAATCCATAATATATGCATGTTCGCTATTGTATTCAGTGTTGTGTTTCGCTTAGACTTTTGAAAAATTCGAGTAATTATTTATACAGTTAGATTTTGTTTTGAACCACTGCTATATTAATCACTCTTACGATTACTTGGAGTTTATAACCGCACGATTGACATATGAATCACTGTTTTTGTAACCTCGAGTTATTAGTTGCGCACTCGACTTTAGCTTGAATTGACGTTTTGTTGACTTTATCTCATCACTTCGACTTAATATTGATACAGTTGAAATGATTTAGGTCCAATTACAATTTCTGGATACCATTTTTATTACTTCTATGTATTATTGACACATCTGACTTAAAATCGCTTCCACTTCTAATTACATCGACTAAATAACACAATTTACATAATAAAAGTTCAACACCTTTATCACTTCTAGGAATTTTTGACAAAAATATAACTTCGCTGAAGCGCGTTCGATATTCTGATTACTTTTTGGTTATATAGCTATTATTGACACAAACATGTTTATAGGAGCAAACATTTCCTTCCTCAGTCGATCACTTTGAATTAATGTTGACAAAGGCGACTTGATATAAGTTCAGCTAAGAGGAGATTATCCCATTATGTTACTATTCACCCTCCTGAATTTAGTGAAGTCAATTATTTTAGTGGTGAATTTTTATCTTTCCCCAATGTATTGGTCACATAACTGAGTTAATATCAGCCTTATTGTCATATTGACATCTTTGAGTAACTATTTGACTTATATTAGGTCTAACCGTACATAATCCTCACTCTCATTATTACTTTGCAAGTTTTATACCACCGAGTGATTCTTAGCTTAATTCGCATTTGGAACACTTTGTTTGTTACTTCCATTTACTATTGACTCAATGGAGTTTTGATTTGGCCTAATTGCCTGCCATGATTACTCTTGACATTAGTTTGACGAAATTATAGACTAACCGAGTTACTATGAGCAGGATTTTCATGACATGATTACTCTTTTGATTTCTTCGAGTTACTATTGACCCAATGGACTTTAATTCGCCCTAATTGAAATCTTGATGACTTAATTACTTTGAGCTATTATTAAATCAATTAATTTGTTATAAGCTTAATTGATGCAGTGATTAGTGGTTTGATTACTTCGAGTTACTACTTACTCAATCCACTTTATGTCAGCTAATAGACATTGTTGTACCTCTCTTGATTACTTGATTATATCTAGTTATTATGCAAAAGGTTAATCTATTTTTAGCTCAGTTCAAGAAATTATTATTCTCTTGACTACTCACAGTTACTTTTGACCCACATACTTTAATGTGGCAGTATTGACATTATAATGATTGTTTTGATTACTTTAAGGTAATATTCTAACAAACCATTTATTTTGAACTCAATTGACATTATGAATACTCTTTTCATTAATTTGAGTTACTATTAACCCAATTAACTTCAATTTGGCCTGATTAACATTTTGAGGACTCTCTTGATTACTTCGAGTTAGTATACAACCAGTTGATCTATTGCAGCGCTCAATTTCCATTATTATTACTCTTTTGATTAGTTGGAGCTACTTTTGACCCAGTTGACTTTAGCTCGGCCTAATTGACATTGTGATGACAGTTTTGATTACTTTGAGCTAATATTTACACAAATAGATTATTATGAGCTGAATAAACGTAGTGGTTAATCTTTTGGTTACTTCGAGTTAGTTTTTACCCCATGAACTTTAAGTCGGCCTACATGACATTTTGATGACTCTTGATTACCTTGAGCTAATATTCAACAAACATATTTTTATAAGACTAGTTGACCATACGATTACTCCTTTGATTACTTTAGGTTATTACAAACCCAGTTGACTTTAACTCGGCCTAATTGACTTGTTGATGACCATTTTCATTACTTTGAGGTAACATTCAACGAATTTATTTATTATGCGCCCATTAGACTTTTGATTACCTTGAGTTACTATTGACCCAATGGACTTTATTTCGGCATAATTGACGTTTTGGTGATTCTCTTGTCTACGTTGATTGATTATGCCGCCCATTGACCTTTTATGAGCTCAAATCACATTCTCATTACTATTTTGATTACCTCGACTTACTTTTTGCCTAATTGACACTGTAATGATTTTTACTACTTTGATCTAATATTCAACCCATTTACTATTTACTACTCAAAGTAATCAAAAGATTAACGGAAATATGAATTAGTCCGAAATATTATCTTCGAATAAAAAATAACTCGAAGTAATCAAAAGTGTAATAATAACGTGAACTGAGCTCATATAGATCGATTCGTTATATAATAACTGTAATCAGGAGAGTGACCAAAATGTCAATTATGCCGAATTAAAGTCCACTGAATCTGTGGTGACACAGATCAAAAGAGAAACCACAAACAAAAGAAATAAAATACGAGGTTCTCCGGGCGCGCGAAATACGCACGCCTCGAGACAAAGAGAACGCTCGAGAACTCGAGCAGGTCGGATGCCTTGTTTTTTTCTTCCTTACAAGTCAATAGTAACTCAAAGTAATGAAAAGAGTAATCATCATGTCTATTGGGCTCATAATAAATCAATTTGTTGAATATTACACCAAGGTAATCAAAGCGGGCATCACAATATCAGTGAACCTGAATTAAAGTCAACTGAGTTAATATAACTCAAAGTAATCGAAAGAGTAATCATAATGTCAGCTAGGCTTATAACATGTCAATAGGTTGAATATTACCTCAAAATAATAAAAAAGTCATCAAAATGTAATGAAGGCCCAATTAAAGTCAATTTGGTCAAAAGTAACTCGAAGTAATAAAAAGAGTATTCATCATGGCTCTAGGGCTCAAAATAAATCAATTATTTAATTTTAGCTCAAAGTAATAAAAACGGTCATCACAATGTCAACTAGGCCAAATTAAAGTCAACTGGGTGAAAAGTTATGGGAAATAATCAAGTGTAATAATAATGAGAACTGAGCTCCTAATAGGTAGATTGGAGAACTCTAAGTGATCAGGAGAGTCCCCATAATGTCAATTAGGCCGAATGAAAGTTAATTGGGTCAATAGTAACTGAAACTAATAAACAGAGTAATGAAAATGTCAATTGAGCCCATAAGATATATTTTGACTGAATATTACCTCAAAGTATTCGAAAGGGTCATCATAATGTATATTAGGCCGTATCAAAGTCTATGGATCAAAAGTAACTCCAGGTAGTCAAAAAAGTACTGATATTGTGAATTGAGTTAGTAATACATAAAGTATTTGCAAAATAACTCGAATTAATTGCAGAGGCACCACAATGTTAATTAGCTGGCATAGTCTATTGCGTAAATACTAATTCGAACTAATGAAACTGCTAATCATCACATCAATTAGGCTTATACCGAATCAACTGGTTGAATGTTAGCTCGAAGTAATCAAGTCATAAGAGTCGATTAGGGCGAATTAAAGTCCATTGGGTCAATAGTAACTCGAAGAAATCAAAAGAGTTATCATAATGTGACTCGTGGTTATAATTAATCTGTGAGTCTATAACTTACTCAAAGTAATATCAAGAGTAATTGTGATGCCAATTAGGTTTAATCAAACTCCATTGGGTCAAGAGCAAGTCGAAATCGAAGTAATCAAAATAGTAATCAAAATGGTAACTGAGCTGAGAATAAATCACTCGGTTTGTATAAAAGCTCGAAGTAATAAGAAAAGTCACGATACTAAATTCGACCCATATAAAGTAAAATAGGTCACTAGTTGCTCAAAGTAACCAAGATACCAATAATGCTCATATAAACTCAGTTGTTTGAACTAATATATCGAGAACAATAGGAAAGCAATCACTAAGTTAATTGCGTTAATTTAAAGTCAATTAATTGACTAGAAGCACTGAGTAATCAAAAGAGTAATCCAATTCTTAAATGAACTTATATCTAGTGGAATTTCTGAATTATATTTTAAAAATATTCGACTGAGTAATGAAAATTTTGGTTATGTAAATGAAGTCTGTGTCAATGATACCTGTATAACCAAAACGTAATCAGAATGTCAAATGAGCTTCTACCAAGTTATATTTTTTCAAGATTTCCTCGAGGTGATCGAGGGAGTAGCCCAAAAATTTTGTAGAACTTTTATCTCGTAATTCATGTTATTAGTGGGTCAAAGTAATTAGGATTGCAAGCGGTGTAGCTCCATTAAGCTTTAAATGAAGACAGAAGTATCAGTAATAGCGCAAAGTAATCAAACGAGTAATCACGAATTGCAATTGCACTTTCATCATCTGAATTGTATCAATAATAAGTAGAACTAATAAGAAATAGTAAACAAAAGGTCCATTCAGCTAAATTAAAGTCGAGTATGCCACTAAAAACGCGGGGTTACCAAAGAGTAATCAACATGTCCATTAAGCTACATCAATCATGCGACTAGTAACTCCAAGTAATCAAAAAAGTGATCAAAATATCCGTTGTCCCAAACAAAATCCAATTCTATAAAAAATTACTCTAGTTGTCAAAAGTGCAAGCGAAACTCGACCGCTAAAGACATATAAGGAGATGTATATATTGTGGATGAAATTCACTGACGCCGGGACAAATGGGGAGCACTAGGACTAAATTGAATGGCGCTTGAATTAAATTGGATGACACTCGGGTTAAATTGATCGTCGTTTGTTTGCAGTAAAAAGGGCGAGAAATCATCTAGAAGGTTCAACCAACGAACCTTACTGTTTTCGCCTGGTGAAGGGCATTACCATATGTGGAGTTCGAATAACGTGCTCAGCGATAAACGTTGCTGCTCCGTTATCCTGTTGAGTTAATTTTTGGGTTGCAAGCTGCCTTTGTCGCAATAAATGCATACTCAGATTGAAACCAAAACAAGGCTGTTAAAACGTTTTCTACACGCTACTTCTCAAAAATAACGAAATACCGTTACTTATCCCTTGGCCTATGAAAATAACAAAATACGTTATTCGCCCTCCCCCCCCCCCCTACTAAAAAAAAGAAAAGTAAGAGAAGCTTCATAAATTTTGTACGATTTGGCCCGTCTGGGACGTGCAGTGTTATGGGCATGCGGGACCCACTTACAAGTGGGTCTTCTTATATGTGAACGGGTTGCCCTGTACAAACAGGACCCCATGCGGGCCGACACATGCAAATGGGACAACCCGGCTGTTTGGGCTACACCGTTTAAAAGATAATCCCGTTGTACGGGGCGACCCATCTGTGCGGGTTGCCCCGCGTAACAAACTGCACGTGCCCCGTAAACATAAAAATAAAAAAACGGTTAGGCAGCGCCATTTTTAATACAGGTATTTCAAACAGAGTCCCGTGACATGCAATCCCGATGCTGTTGCTGAAAAGGGCGTGTAAAGGGGCTCTAGCATGAAATATAACTCGGAAGCAGGTGGCACGAAAACAGAGATATATACAATGCCATATTTCAAGAAGACTGGAAGCTTCGAATATCAGCAAACACCTTGGCTTCTCCGCTTCTTCTAGAAGCTTAGAAGTCAAGCTTCTTTGATATTGCGAAGCTGCTCAATACTATACTTGTGCAATATTAGCATGCACTTTCTGGGAGACATGCTCGGTAAAGTCCGGTAGAATTAAACTCTGGAAAACTTCTGAAAAGGAATTGAATTTGGCTGTTAGGTTCACGTCTGCTTGAAACTCTATAAAATCAAAGTACAATTATAAAAATATAATTTTAAGACACTGCCCTTGTAGGTTGCAAGCTGGTAATATATGAATCAAAAAGTCAAAAGGGGTGCGCTATTGTGATTACTTTGCTGAAAATCAAATTCTGATGGAATCTTTATGACTTTCAAGAAGCGACTTAGCCACTACAATCGAAATTTACTTTGAAATAATTTGGGATGTGCTACGTAATTGGTACCGAAAGATTTTAGGAAGAAAAGGGACTCAGGTATTGTAGGCATGGAAACTGGAGTGCTTTAATTTGGCAGCAGGCTCGGCTCATGACGCATTCCGCAATAAGTTCGTGATATGCCTTGACGCGATTCGGTGGACTTGATACATATAGTCCGGCATGACATATCCCTAACAGCCGATCTAGAAGTTAATCCGGCAGCCATACTTGATGATGAGTACGCGAGTGAATGACAAACATGCACACACAGGAGGGACATCAGCTATACTCCCGTTTCACGATAAATTGGTGAACTGTGGAGACTATGTGCCCCGCGACCCAACAAGTGCGTTGGACGGAGGCACCTGACAGCACGTCACGGGAGCGTCTGTCACTGCACCAAGGAACCGACTGTCATCTGCTGGGCAAGAGTCGTCTGCTAGGAAACCAACTAACTTCGGATGAACGTCGATCGCCTAAGCTTGGGTGTCTGCTAGAGCAGCGAGAACAGTTTATGAAACAACCATACTCATAATTTACCCGCGAGTCTATGGTGTGCGCTAATGCCAAGGGCGATGTTTTGAGCGGACACGGCTGCGATCGCTAGCGGCCACAACTCTACAAGAACAACAAAAAACGGGAGCGGATATGACTGTGGCGTAACTTTTTTGTTTTAAATCTAATTAATAATTATTAACTCCACAATGTTTTTTGTCCTTTTGTATATCATCAATAGAGATGGAATCGCGCAAGTTCAATTGCCGTGAAAACAAAAACTTAGGACTACATTTTGTCGCGGACGCCGCTGTTGCTTATTGGGTCGCGGGGGCCGCAAACTGTGACAGTCATGCCACGACGACCATGTTAGGCCTCGCCACGAGACTCGGCTGACACCCTTGGCCGCCACTTCAGAACACGAGCCCGCAGCGAGACCAATGGCAGCACCAGTCGTGCCCCGCAGAGCGTCGTCCACTTCGTAGGCGGCGAGCGTCGCCAGTTCTTCTGCGGCGACAGTTGGGCCGGCGCCAAGTTCGGCGCCACTCACAAGGCCGGCCTCTGCACTGTCAGCGGACGGAGCGAGACCGGCTCAGGCAGCGCCCGGCGCTGTCACACCGGGCCCGTCCACACCTGCGTCCAGGCGGAGTACTCGACAGCGGAGACAGCCGGACCGTTACTCGCCTGGGTAGCAGACGCCATCGACCCGGCTGAGATTTCGGCAGAGCCTCGGCCCGGGTGCTTTATTCATTTGAGTGATTTTGTTCCCCCCTTCCCCGGACGAACCTTTGTATGCCCGCCAAGCGCTCACCCGCACCAAATAAACGCCGACGAGCATAGCCGCTCGCGGCCAGTAATCAATAACCGTCACAAGGCTTCCACGTACTCTCCTCACAGAGAGGCGCCCCTCGACCACCGTGTCACGCGATCCCACAGGGCTGATCGTGACTGACAAGAGTTATTGTGAAATAGAGTATATAGGATATTAGCCTCTGTCGCTGATCAGCAACCATACGCGACAATTTTGTAAACCCAGATAAGGCCGAGCAGGAGTGCCCGTACCTTCAAGCTGCGAAAAAATATTGGAAAGGTCAAGAGGAAACACAAGTAATACAAGAGAGCTTTTGCGAAACCGCTTTCAAGTCCCTGGCTCCACCTAGCGGAAAACTGGGTTTGAGGATTCTGATAATTAAACATTGTGCGCATTCAGGAGATCAAAGAAACGCTTTTGATTAAGCTTGGGTGCCAAAGTTAAGTCACAATAGGCACACAAGGGCTTTTGCGGAAGCCCAATCCAGGTCACTGTAGCTCAATAAAGCCACCCGGATCTAGCTTCCTCGGCCGAGGGAATGTTCGCGCTCACTTGAAAACGTACTCGCGCATTTTCGCAACAAAAGCCCCTGAACGAGGAATTTCCGAAAATAGTCCATTGTGAACGTACCGAGCGTAGGCGTCTCAATCTTCCGCTGACGGAACCGCTCTAGCTTCAAAGAGAAAAGGTCTAAAATCCCGATGACGTCACAAAGCACTTGGATAGCTCCAAGTGTAACCTGCCATTCAAAGGCAACCAAAATGGAAAAAAAGAACGGCACAGGACACATAAAGGCGGGCGTACTTGGGGCTATCCATTTGGTCTTTCATTTGCATTCGGAGTCTGCGTTTTGCTCTCGCCTTGTTTCCTGGCCTTTGCTTGGTCGCTTGCATCCAAGTCTGCAATCGGTTCAGCTTTCCCCAGGAGTCTGTCGATCCCTAGCTCCGTACATTTTTCCGGCGAAAAATATTTTCGAAGGCTTGAAAACTGTATTTGAGATAATGAGTACAGGATAGGAAGAAATGTAATTAAGATAGAGTAGTAAATACTCTAGACGAGAGGTATTTTCAAAATGCCGAAATACAACCAAACGTTTTTAAAATACAGTATCTTGAGTAGAGTATTTGAGATAGGCACAGGTCTGCCTTCAATTCATTAATACTGGTTAAAATGAGTTCAGAACAGCATTTCATATTCTTCGAGCACAACCAAAGGCACTGTATGCTCCGTTTCAAGATAACTTGGTGAGCTGTGAAGGCTGCGGCATTTGAGACCCAATAAAAGCGTCGGAACAAGGCACGCGACCACTCCATTGGGCGCGTTCAGTAGCGGCTCCCTCAACTCCGAACGCAGTAACTCGAGTTGGAGTCCTAGGAGACTCCTAGTGAACGGCAAAAAAACCGTCGGCTTCTCAGCTTCTGCGAGATTTCCGCTTCCTCCCCTGTGCCAGACCGTCTCCGAATGAAATGGGAAGCAGACGACGCCGAGCACGATCGCTTTTATTTCACGCCGGTTATGAAGTCTCGACAATGTCGTTAAAGAAAGAGAGAGTGACTGTAGACATCATTGTTACTGTTCGAAGCCATCCAACGCGATCGAGCCCTTAGCAGGGCGGTGCAAAGGCTGCCTGCTATAAAAACACAGACAAAAACGTCATCAGCACACGCAAAATATGCACCTTTTTCGTTTAGCCTCGTAACTAGCCACATTGTCCCCATATCCGGTATGCGTTCCGAAGAAAAGCAAAAGATTTCAACCAGGGGAAAGAAAAAAGTATATAGAAAGGCCATAACAAGAAGGAATGACAGTTGCAATTAAAATGTTAACATGTCTCTACAGGCGAGGCGAGAGGAAAGCGATGTTTTCACGCATACCGGAAGTTCCAGAATTGAACATGGCGGCGCCCACGTAGAAAAGGTGTATGAGTGTCGGCGAATCCACGCCGCCGGTTACGATTCGTTTACACGGCCATACATTTGTTCTGCCCTTCGTTACAAACTTACAAGAAAATGTATTCGTATACACAGGGGAAGATTCGCCGCGCTCGGCTATCAAGGTTTTGTCGGCCGAAGCGAGCGCCGGCCAACGTCTCATACTCGAATACACCCCGATTTAGGTACCCAAACAAAACATTCATCCGGATCATGCTCAGCTTCAGTTTCCAACCGGCAACCAAAGTTGCGTTCAGACCCTGCCTTACACTGTTCAGTACGGGCAGGACTATCGTCGATATTCACCGAGTTTCCGTGCAACGGCGATCAAAACACCGCGTCGTATAAACGTTTACGTTGTTTATTAGCATATCTGAAACAAACAAAATACGCTCCAAGGCATTTTCCGAAGAGAGCCTGAGCTGGAAAAGAAATTCGAACGCGTTATTCGTCTTACCTGAGGGCACTTTTTATTAACAAAATCGAGCAAACCGCTACCCGCGCCGCAGCCGACGCAGCTTATATAACGCCATTTTTGTTTGTTTGCTTTCTTTTTCAGCACCAGAACTTCCTCAGCGATCCGGAAATACGTCATACCGCGCTCCTTTCACTCCTCGCGCACCATCTCAGGACTCGGCGCACGAGAGCGCGTCTCCTTTAGGCGCGAGACACATGCACGAAAAATCCATCCGATCCGACGTCCGATCCGGCAGTACGACTGCCTGATCCGAAATATTTGGTCGTTTCGGACATAGAGTTATTACAATAAACGCTAGAGGCTCAGCTGGCGCTAGTGTCTACGGGACTTCCGGTTGCAAATTGAAGCAGACAGCATGCAGTCTACATTTTCCAGTCTTCCTGTGTATTCCTATGGGAAAACGCGCGTGAATTTTGTCTCTTCGCCGGAAAATAACATGAATAACTTTTGTCATTATCGGTTGTACCGGATAGTTTGTACCTTTATTAATATTGTGAAAGTGTAATGGCTTTAGTTACAGCATTTTTCTCTACCGCTGAACGATGTTAAACTTCGCTATATTTCAGGCCCAAACCTCTGTTCCATGGCAGGTATGTAGAAACGAGCGACGATTCTAAGCAAAATAACGATCGAAAGGAATGTAGAGTATGTTCAAAGTTCGCCAGTATTCCGTTGGTGCTTATATCATTGCTAACATGCCCGTCCTGTCACTGTATGAAAATGACCCCGTCGTGTATCTTTACGAGTGGTTAAAAAAAAAACGTTCGAAACGTAAAGAATAAAGTACGTGGGCTACGAAAGGTGTGTTTTCTTATTATTTCCTATGTCGGGCAGTTTTTATCGGGCACCTGTTCTCTGGCTTCTCTCTATTTGCAAAGATTTGGAGCGTGCGGGTGATGATTTGAACCCAGAACAAGCATCTTCGCTCATATTCATGAGCAGAAAGAATAAAGCAGTACTTATTTATTGAAAATCGAACTATATTACGTGACTTTCAATTTATTTTGATCGTCTGCAAGCACAAGGAGTTACTTATCCAGTGTTACTGCGTAGTTCTTGCCGTCTCTCTCGGTTTTCCACATGTCCTTCGTTCGTTTGGCACGTATATCCCCATACTGGAAAGCGCCGACGCCGTGTTCGCGCTAACAGTGTCCGACAGTGCACATAAATACATGTACGAAGCGGTTTTAGCACCGTTTTTCATGCCACGATTTATAAAACAAAAACGCCGTAACCGACCAATTATTTCATCTGCGTGACTGGGAAATGTTCCAATGTGCCTAGTACGTACGAATTATTCGTGATATTGGCTCTTATAATCGAGCGCAGAAAGGAAATTCACTCGCTTTTTCCATGAGAAATGCATTACCGGAAGTCAATTTCCGACTGCTTGCTGTCTGCTTCAATTTGCAACAGCACACTAGCGCCAGTTGAACCTCTAGCGAACATTATAATAACTCTATGGTTTCAGACGTCTGATCGGCGACCCGGCGTGCGTCCAACGTGCCAGATAGTTTTGCACTGCGGACGGATTGTCGGAAGCGTCGAGCCAATGACAGCACAGTTAGCGCGAACGTCATGATGACGTACATGGGTCTGGCGGGACGAACAAGAAAACGGGACGGGCGACGGGAAGCCGGACGCGTGGATCCCGCTGACCCATTCGAGAGAGATGGCCCTGGCAAAGAATGCATGCGCGCTAACGAGAACGAGCTTCCTAACTTCGCTCGTGTGAGCTAAACCGTCAATCTGGGACCAGAGATCTGTGAACGCGGACTTCCGCTGGAGTGCTTGGATCTCTGGGCGGAGCCGAACGGATCGTCGTGTCGCATGTAGGGATGTCGCGAACCAACCTTAGGTTCGATTTCGAAGGTTTTGATATTTTCGAAGCGAACTCAGGTTCGCATCTCGAAAAATGTTCTATATTTTCGTACCGACCGAGGTTCGAAATGAAAAAATTCGCAACTTTCGATCACAGTGGAGTTTTGAAATCTGAAAAGTTCGAAGCTTTCATGGTTTCTAAAGTTTCGGGTTCCGAATATTCGAATATTTTTTTACCTTAGGTTCGATAAATTCGAAGATTTCAGAACTTTCCTAACTTTAAAAATTCGATATATTCTGAAAAATTCAAATTTCTTGGGATCTGAAGTTCGAAAAATTCGAAGATATCGAAAATTCTTTGGATCTAACATTCAAAAAATTCGAACGCTTCGATTTTTGTAGACATAAAATTCGAAAACGCCGAAGATTTCGAATTTTTTTCTACATGAAAATTCAAAAAGTTCGAACGTTTCGATTCTTCTTTAAAGCTAATATTGAAGAAAAAAACACCTCGAAGATTTTGAATTGTTTTTTATGTGCTGGAATATTTGCCAGTGCAGAGTGACGTGTCACCATACGGATCAATAATTTTGACCGCCAGCCCGGGGGGGGGGAGGAAGGGGTCTTTAACGTGCATAGCGCAGCAGTGATCACACGAACGTACTGTTTTTACGTTACTCATCCAGTTCGAAACGGCCAGAGGTGGGCAGGAGGTTGAGGCTCGAAAAAACTCTTGAAGCAACCTGGCAAAGTACCTCCCACCCCCTTGCACGCTGGTAGTAATCCGATCGAACGCCGCCCGAGTGACGCTGGCATATAGTAAGTTTAGTTTGTAATTGTCCTGGAGGTTTATTTTCTGGGACGGAGGAAACGCCCCGCAAAAAGCGCAGAAGCCGACACAACTCGAGGTCGAGGAGCGTTCTACAATACAAGTGGCGTCGGAAGAGAGAAACGGGGGGAGGGGGGAGGTGCTCTAGCCCCATTCCCCACTTCAGATATTTCGGACTGTTAAAGAAAACAATACGGGGAAAGAGGGCGTGGTCGAGCTTATTTTAATCTGAAATTATTTATGTATATGTATAGCTACTGTCGCTCTTCACTGCATAAAAGGTCGCGTAGAATCGTCATTTTCGGAAACTCGTTGTCAGAGGCACTACTTGCCACATGCTTAGAGGTTCGGAAGTTCAAAGCTATCTCTTTTCGACCTAAATAACTGTAGCCATTGGTAAAAGAAAAATAAACGTAACAATGAATGCGGGGATAAAAGCTGGAGAAAAAAAGAAACTATAAAAGATCCCGCCGGAAGTGTTGTATTCTTGCATATTCAGAAGCTCAGAACTTCGAAACAAGTTTCTCCTACCAAAATGTCTACAGGCTAGAAGGAACACTTCCCAAAAAACGTAACGCAAAAAATTTTTTTGAATGACGTGGAACTTGATTAATATTAGAAATCTTCGCCCATGAGTTAATTTATTCCTCATTTCACATTATTTTGTATTCTTCAGATGGCAATTATATGTACTGTATGTGGTGTTAATTTAAATGCGATACCTCAAACAACTTAGAGGAAAAAAACACCCACGTTTAGGACATAATTGCCTGTAGATACATGTTTGAACATTTCTCGAAACTCATATTTAATAACAATAATAACATCTTAAGACGACACTTACCTAGGCTATACATAGATCCTTCTTAAAAAGTTTAACATCCTACCGTAAATAGCTTCGGCTTTAGCGCGCTTCAAAAATGGCACAAACGACAATCGTCAAAAACCCGTCTTCCTTCCTCGCCCCTTCGGGAATTTATTTCTTTAAATCTGAGCTTGCCAGAACATTGTTATAAGCGGCATTGTCTTTCGTAAGGAACGCAGCACCGCATGTAAAAATTCGAGAAAAAAATTACGATTGTACCTGACTACTCACTACTTGAATTCAAATGAAACCGTCCGCCGGTCTTTCGAAGTTCGAAGTTCGACGAACGTCGAACTTTTACCCTAACAGTTCGAAGTTCGTCGAACTTTTGATTTTTCAGATTCGAAAATTCGAAAATTTCCGAATTCTCTTGATAAATAAGTTCGAAAGTTCGAAAATTATCGAATTCCTTGGCGTAGGAAGGTCGAAAGTTCGAAAAGCTTCGAACTTTTTAGTGCAAGAAACTCGAAAGTTCGAAAATCATCGAAGTTTTTGGTCTATCAAGTTCGAAAGTTCGACAAGCATAGAATTTCGCAGCATAATAAATTCGAAAGTTCGAAAAGGATCGAATTTTCTAGCATGATAAGTTCGACAGTTCGAAAAGCGTCGAACTTCTTAGTTTTACAAGGTCGAAAATTCGATTTCCGTCTAATTTTACGATATAGAAAGTGCGAAAATTCGAAATATTTCGGAACCTTTCGAACCGCTCGATTCGATCATCGAAACTTCGGTTCGAAAAAGTTCGCGGCATCCCTAGTCGCATGCATGGTCGGAAGCCTGTGTCACCAACTGTCTAGTGCGGCGGCGATTCGGAGCGGCGTTCAGACTGTCGGATCGATGTCGGATCGGACGATTCTGCGTCCATGTGTCTCGCGCTTTGAGCGCGAAACACATGTACGACGAAACCGTCCGATCCGACGTCCGACCGCGCAATACAACGGTCGGAGGCGAGGGCTTAACGCTCTCCGGTGCTACGAAAACCCTCTATTATTGGACAAACTAAACGGGTATAAATGAGCGGTTGACGGAGCACAAACGTTGTATAAAGAAAAAAGACCCGTAATCCGAAGTGTCAAAACATGTGATCGAATGTAGGAACTGTGTACCATTGTGGCATTTAACTTCAGTAGAGTTGCGGGAAAGAGATGACCACAAGCGGTTGATAAAAGAGTCGTTAACAATATTAGGTCACGGGAACGCAGTTAATAAGCCGTCGTTTGGGTTAGACAACGAACTTCGCCGTTTCTCAGGCTGTGAAAAGTTCTGACCTTCAAGGTTTATGTCTGTAGGTTTTCGGGTAGAGGGAACAATGGGTCGTTTTTTTCTTTTTTGTATGTGTGTTACTGGGCTTAGGGTTATCAGTGTGTTTGGCGGTCGGGAAGCGGGGGGGGGGGGGTCAGAGATAAAAGAAGTGCATGACGCAGAGTCCGTTGTCATTGTTGTTTTGTTAGAGGTTACGTTGGTGGAAAGTGGCATTCTTTGGGGTTCTCACCCTCTCCCCTTTTGTCTTTTGTATCGAAGTGCCTATATAACCAGGTTTCGCAAAATAAAATTTCAGCTGTGTTAGAGACTTTTTTGTGTTGTGTCGTTTACCCGCAGTCTCGGCGTTTTTTCAACCACCCTCTCCCCCAAGGTCATTCCGGCAGGTCCGCACGTCGGATCGGACGGTTTCGTCGTACATGTGTTTTGCGGTGCTGTAGCGAGATGAACCCATGGATGACGAAACTGCTCGATCCGGACGCCTGACCACGTAATACGATGGTCGGAGGCGAAGCCACCGCCTCCGATGCTGGAAAACTCTTCGCCCCCTAAGCGTCGCTTCGAAGTCCGCACGTCGGATCGGAAGGTTTCGTCGCTACATGTGTTTCGCGCTTTAAGCGCGAAACACATCTACGACGAAACTGTCCGATCCGACGTGCGGACGGCCGGAATGACCTTGGGGGAGAGGGTTTTCGCAGCACCGGAGAGCGTTGAAAACCCCGCCTCCGACCGTCGTATTGCGCAATCGGACGTCGGATCGGACGGTTTCGTCGTCACATGTGTTTCGCGCTTTACTCCGGAGTAACTTGCGTCGGAAGTCGTTTTTGACGTCTGCAAAAGGAACGCGAGCTCCTTGACTCCCGGAGCCGCTACTGAACTGGCCCATTGTCAACACAAACGCTCCTGTGACGTGGTGTCACGTGACTTGCTCCAACGCTCTTATTGGGTCGCGGGGCCGAAGCCTCAAATGTTCCCAAGTTATCGTGAAACAAAATATAGTCAATAGGGAGTTTTATAGATCGCTTTTGCTGTCCCGCAACGCTCTTTGGAACCCGCTACGATACCTCGGAACTCTACGGTGAAAACCACTGGCACGCAGGTGCAGTAGCGGCTTCTTCGTTGCTGAGTGCTTAGTGGAGGGGGAATCGCGGTCTACGAAAATTCCCTAATAACAGGTTTAGTACACAGGATGAGCTGGACAGGAGGGAGCAGACAGAAGGCTGGATAGAAGAGGATTCTCCTCTCCAGCATTCTGACTGCTTCCTTCTTTACAGCTCGTTCTTTGTTCTAAAGCTGTCACTAACTATAGCAAACCAATCCAAGTTCAGTACTTAAGAGACATTTTGTCACCATGCTCTCACACTGGTAAAATCTTTGATAATGGATTGATTCAATGGGCAATGTCACAGAAATGACTACAAATTAGTTTTTGAATTTAACAAGGAAGCCAAACGTAAAGCACTCAGTTTCAAGGGCCTCGCGAATCTTCCGGGCCACCATGATGTAGGTCAGCTGCTTCGTCAGGATCTTACACCATGTCCAGGTCGGTCTGGAAGTACAAGTATGAAGAATTTGTTACTGCGCACATTACCCGTACCAAAAGTTCATCAAGTTTAAAAGAAAAGCAGGGGTAGGGAGATACGCACATTTTGGTCGGCAGTGCGGCTTTACGGCAACGTGAGCCGGGTTATGCAGTCCCCAGAGCTCCCCTTCTCTACTCTCTCCTAAAGGGGAAAGATATAGGCAACCTGCAATGCTCTTTCGTTTGGCGTCATCTAGCGACTGAAGCAAGGAATATTGGATACCCCTGGGAGTGGCGATTGCATTGTTCAAACGTGAGCTTTTACTCTGGTGGCGCTGCTTTGCCTAGTGTCTGAAGCAAGAAATACTGGATATCCCAGGAAGCCGTGATCGCGTAGTGTGCCAGTGCAGCGGAAGCTACGGTCCTGGCGGGCTAATGGGAACGTGACTGCGTATCACCGAAGCGCGCCTCTTTTCCTGAGGAAGTATCAGGCTTTTCGCTGCGTCATGCTCTAGTATTTGTGCGTTGTGCTCGTATACGTCGCGCATTTCGAAGCCTTCGGCACGCTATCTGGGGCTTATCGTTCACCCTTTGCCAAGTCACAGCGAGACAGGGTACCCTGGGCCTCACTCGCCGGCGCCGCCTGGCCGCGTCCGGCTGGCTGTTGGTGTAAAAAAGATGAAAGAAGCAGCTTGCAGCATCTCTTGCCACAAATTACATGTTCTCGTCGGTTTTGTTTCCAAATTTTGTAAAAGAAATATTGCTCTTTGTTCTTGTCTTTTTGTAAAATGACCGACTTTCTGTTGTCCAGCCTAGTAGAAAAACAGTTTCTGTTCTTAAAAGTGTTAAACAGAGTTTCTGTAAACCAAAAAGTGTGTTTCTATTATGGAATTTTGGAAAAAATAACAGCCTCTGTTAGAACTGTAGAACAAGGTTCCTGCAAGTGAACAGGGTCTTTGTTCTGGAAGTTTGTAAAAATACAGTCTTTGTTCCTAGAAATTATCTGTTCCTAGAAACAGAGTTCCTGTAAATAAAGTGAGTTTTCGTTCTGGAAGCTTGTGAAAAGACAGTATCTGCCAGAAACATGTAACAGAGTTCTGTAAATAAAGCAGGTTTCTGTTCTGAAAGTTTGTGAAAAAAACGTCTCTGTTCTTAGAAATAGTTAACAGCTTCTGTAAATAAAGTGGGTTCCTGATCTGGAAGTTTATGAAAAAACTGCTTCTGTTTTAAAAGAAAAACACAGCTTCTGTTAATTAGGAAAATTGGATTCTATGGTACAGATTTGTGAGGAAAAAAACAGTTTCCGTGAACAATGGTTGCTGTCTTAACACAATATTTCTGCTCTATTTTGTAAGCCTGAGAAAGCATACATTTTGTGGTATGGTTAATCAACAAACAGTTTCACACTAAAAAGGCCTACAAGTCATAAAATAATGTCATAATGAGCCTAAAAAAATTAAATTGAAGGGCAGTATCCCCCAGATTGACTTAATTGCCTCATTTCTCGTTCAACAGAACTGTTGCTAAGACCAAATATACAAAACCATTGATTGGCCTAAGCTGGGAATAATGAACCTTTTTCACATACCGACGGCACCGGGCGGTGGCTGCACGAACTAAAAATCGAGGAAGGGACCTACCTGCGCTACCAATCGATAATGGGAGCTACGCTACCAGTTTCTTCGTTCTCTGAGCAGCGGGGCGTGCCCAACGCGCCGTCCAAGTGGGGCATCCGTGGCGTCCACTAAAACGTCGTGTTATTCTTTCCGTCCGCTTTCTTTTTTGCGTAACACAATTATATGTATGCTGCAATTACGTTTGCTACTCGCTGATCTACAGCCTCCTTCCGAATTTCCTCGATTTTTGGTGCCGATTTCCGCCGCTTGGCATCGGCGCTCGCGCGTGCGCAGAACGCTTCTCGGAAAAGGTCCATTTCGGGAGCAGATCATATTTAGTTTTCAACTTCACTCAGTGGAGTACCCGGGGACACGTATAGAGGCTTCAGCCCCCCCCCCCTTTAATTCAGCCGAACTTAAAATATACACATGCATTTTTACTCCCGCTACCCCCCCTCCCACCCCAAGTCATGCTTCCCAACCACCTAAGCCCCCAACGAAAACATTTCTAGCTACACCACTGCCTTCACGACTGGATAATACATGGATGTTTGCTTAGAAAGATGTTCTCAGCGATCATGGAGGAATGCATGATATATCATTATACTATGCAAACAACTGTTTTATTTTTAGAATGCGATACTTGGGCTCAGGTTTAATGGTATTACAAAATTCAATTTTGTTGTCAGAAAAGCTTTTCGACAAACAGTGGATACCATGCCGGCGATTAAAAAGTATACTCCTCCTTGAGTGCCATGAGCTCTGCCACTGCGGGCGATAAACGGTGCTGCTTGTTCTGGCGGGCGATTGTCGTTCCCTTCGGTGGATTGATTCCTGCGATACCCCTAAACATAACATACATGCATTTTAAATGCTGCCCGATGCCATATAGGTGATAACATATACAGGGTTTAGAAAGTGGAGACACATAAGGGACGATACAGACAGGACAATCTTTCAACTTCAACATTTATTTTCGCCTTCAAGCTCAAGGCCCGCCCGCTCCGTGGGAGTACGGGAAATGGAAATCTTGGGGGAAGGAGAGGAAGCGGAGGAAGTGAGGAGGTTACTAAACGAGCAAGGGAGAGGAGAGGAGGGGGCTCGACAGGATGTGCGGGATAACGGAATGAAAAGGAAAGGCCGCTTCTGCCGGTGACCTTGTCGCCTCGTCTAGTCTGTCAGCGTTTGGCTTCCAATGTGGGCCTCAGAAAGATAATCATCTTTCTTGAGAGCGAAATATAAGGGCTGCATAAGTATGGTTTGCGCTCTTGTCGCTTTTCGATAGGCCTCAAGTATTTCTCTCCCGACTCTGCACGCAGTGGCCTCCCATGGCTGTCGTGCCGGCGAAATTAGGAGCGTAGCTGGGACATTTTCTCCCGTGAATGACAATCGGGTGCTGAGAATCCGAAGCAGCTCTTTCGGCGTCCAATTGATGTTCTCGGAGTCGGTCGTTGAGGCATCGCCCCGTTTGCCCGATGTACTTGGCCCCGCAGGACAGGTGGATCGCGTACACTTTCTCCACCATGCAGGCGGTGAACTTGCTTACGTGCTTTTTGGTGCAGCTGGGTAGCGGGGGTCCCTCTTTGTTGACGGCCCTACATATGCCGCCGAGTCTAGATTTGCACGTGAAAAGCTCTTTTGTGTCGTATTTTGAGGCGAGCGCTTTAAACGCTGAGAGGTTGGGTGGATGTATGGAATGCAGGCTGGTCTTCTGGTGACGGGTGAAGTCTCGGTGGTTGGCCTGGCCCGGGGTTTGTAGCCAGTTTTCGCGAGGTAGCCAAAATCAAATCTGCAGGGTAGCCTGCCCTCCGAAGCCGTGCGCACTGTTCGCTTAGGCCAACAGTTATTATTATTATATTATAATTATAATTATAATATATCATTATTTTTATTATTTTATATAATTATTATTATATATATATATATTATAATTATAAGTATTATAAAATAGATAGCTCAATAACTGAATCACATATAGACTCGGTCAAATATATCCTAGACATGCGATATAAACCAGATGATACTTTAACTGATTCAAAATTTTTAACTAAGACAAAATATAATAAAACCTTATCATAGTTTCAATGATCTGCAATTCGCATATCAAGAAATAGCTACAATAATAACCTTATTACGGCATTAAGGCAGTTCCAGGTATAGATAAAATAACCGTACCAATGATTAAACAGTTATGAGAATATTATTATCAGTTTATACGTTCAATATTTAACTCATGTCTCCAAGTAGGATACTTCCCAAAAGATTGCAAAACAGGTAAAGTAATATTGTTAAACAAACCAAATCGCCCTACGAATGAAACTAGTTCTTATAGACCTATATGTTTAAATTCACTTCTCGGAAAAGTTTTAGAAAGATTACTTTATACAAGACTATATCTACTGTTTAACAAAGCCTCAACTAATGCATCCAAATCAATTTGGATTTACTCATAATAAATCATCAACTCTAGCATTATATAACTTAAAACAACGACTTCAAAATGTAAAACAAAACAGTAGGACATCTTTGATTTTATCTCTAGACTTTTCAGGTGCTTTCGATTCGCTTTGTTACCCCATAGTGTTGCACTATCTGCAAATGCAACAATGTCCATCTAACTTATATAACCTTCTTTCTTCTTTTTTTTAAAACAGGTATGTAAGCTATATAACACAAGATAACCTTGAAATAAAAAAAGAAATAACTCTAGGATGCCCTCAGGGATCTCCTTTAAGCCCATTATTATGGAACATTCTAATTAATGATCTTTTAAATATTAACTTCCCTACACACGTGCACATTCAGGCATTTGCAGATGACGTAATAATTGTAATAGATGGCTCATCCCGCAGAGAAATAGAGAACCGTGCAGAAAATACACTTAACGTCATTATATGCATGGGCACAAGAAAGAAAACTTAAATTCAACTATGATAAATGTTTTTGTATGCCAATATTAACTGGTATGAAATACCAGAAACGTAAGCCAATAATTAAATTTAATAAACATAAACTAAAAGTGAGACATGAACTTGAACTTTTAGGTATCATTTTTGATTCACATTTATCTTTTCTACCTCATGTCGAAAATCTAAAAACTAAAGTTTTACAGCACACAACGAATTTAGCACGATTTTCAGCTACCAAATGGGGAATCAATAACACTCAATTTCGTAAAATATACTTACAATCCATTGAAAGATACATAGTATATGGAGCACCAGTATGGTGGAAATCAGAACGTAATTCTCACTTGAAGAGAAAAATAATTTCGGTCCAGAGAATACCACTGTCAAAAATATGTAATGCATATCATACAGTTCCGAATATTAGTTTACCAATATTATGCAACATTATTCCAATAAATATTACTTTAAATATAGAAGTGTTTATGTTCAAATTATTTCAAGTGAGAATATCCGCTCAATTTAATGACTGGACGGTTTCACCGAGTGAAATAACTTATCCCATAAATGTATGGAAGAATCACCCTAGCACTAAATACGTAATACCATTTCACATCTATGATACCAAATCCTTTAGAACATCAATAGATGCATATTTGTCTATTTACAGATGAATCCGTATGTCTTAACTTGGTTGGAGCAGCCTTTGTATTAATGAAACAAAATGGTAGTATAATAAAAATAGGAAAATACTGTATGCCCAGACACGCCACCATATTTGATGCAGAAGTCCCAGCACTCATGATGGGAATTGAGCACTTGTTGACAGCGGATGAGCGAAGGGATTGTGATGTCTTCACAGATAGCTTATCGACCCTTCAAGCACTTTCCAATTCAGAGAACACAGACACTCAAATTTTTAAATTAAAACAAAATATCAACCTTTTTAGTAAAAAATGTAAAATTACCCTATACTTTGTAAAAGGACACTCTGGAATACTGGGGAATGAGTTAGCGGACAAATTTGCATCGGACGCCCGTCGCCAGGGAACATATATGCCAATAGGAAAATCAAAGAAATATATTAAAAACGAACTAATAAAAAGAGCAAAAGATATTTGGTATGATAGCTGGAAAACAGATGGACAAAGTAAAGAATTATTTCAATGGATACCAACAATTTCAGCAATAACCTCCTCATTCCCTTCCACTTATTTACTTACTCAACTTTTAACTGGACACGGAAGATTCCCATTTTATTTTCAGAGATTTAATATTAAAAATCATAGTCAATGTTTTTGTGGTATGATATGTCAATCAATTGACCACTATTTTACAACCTGTCCAAATACAAATGATTATAGAAACAAACTTGGAGTAACATTTAATAACAATTTAGTAAAAGAAAAGGTAATTCAACATACACATAAAATGAACATTTTAAAAGAGATGATTAAATTCATTAATGATAAAATTGAATAAGAAGTGATAAAACAGAAAAATGAATGTGGGTATATATGTATATATATGTATATATATATATATATATATATATATATATATATATATATATATATATATATATATATATATATTCTGCTATTTGTGTTAAAAAATAACAGAGTTGGCAGAAGTGCTCTCAAATCTCATACTGTATTAAAATACAACTTTCTTTTATTTAATAAATAAAAAAAATCAAACGAAACGAGTCCAATGCAGACAACAAAATGGGTAAAAGTTATAAACAAACAGAATGGGACAACACACTTTTAAAAAGTGTCCAACAACAGAAGAAAACTCTACGGTGAAACAAGACACTACTCTAAAACAAAAAAGGACATCCCAACCCCATCTCAATGACAATACCCATAAAATGCACAAAAACTGCAACGAACAAAACGGGCTCAATGCAAGCAAAAAAAGGAAGACCTTAAATTTATGCGACAGGGAGACAGGGACTAGTTCCGGGGTCTCAGGCTTCCTATTAGTTTCGTAAAAGCATGCCACAGAAGACCCAATTGACATCTAGGAGGGAGCAGACTTGATCTATATCCCTGGTCTTCTGCTTAGAAATTATTAAAGGCAAAACAAAAAGAAAGGTGTAACAAAACTGCCTTATTTCATTTTGATAGGGAGCACATCTGGATGAGCATGTAACAAATACAAAAATGAGAATAGAAAGCCAGAAGCCGATTCAAGACATATACAATAATCACTAGAACTCAAAGGTTTTACTCTCTTGTTCAATTAATAAAAAAACATCAAAATCATGTTAACTAAATACATTAATTGACACTCCAAATGGTTTAAGCTAATAAGGGAAAAGGGAAAGGAAGAAAGGAAAGAAGAGACAAAAATAAACATTACAAAAATACAATAGATGAGGGGAGAGAATGGGGAGAATTAGAATTGAGAAATGTTAAGCAAAAGTAACGCTTATTATGCCACGTATTTCATCAGAAACTCGCCGACCATTCGTTTTAACATAAAGCCCAAGTGAGGCAAACGCTGCAGGAGTGAGCAGCATGTTTTCTTATGTATGTTTGTGCCTGCGCTGTGCAGGCGCGCGATGTCTTCAAGCTTGACGAAGTATTACTCTCTCGAAATTTGAGATTGTGATTTACAATAAATTTGAATTCTTTTCGAGGGACGGCAGCAATCTTCTCGAGTAACGGCAATACCACCCACGCACACACAAAAAATGGTACACAAATTAAACAAAATATTTAGGGCACGCGTATTGAACCTAAATATTTGTGAGAGTGGCTACTATTTGTTATAAAGAAATATTTATGCAATCTGAGTAGAGCCATAATTGGTAAATCGAATACAAAAAAAGTGCAGCTAACTTATAGGCATACTAATTTTGGTCACTTAGGGCCAAAAGCAAGATATGCTTTACTAAATATTGGCATTTGCCCGGTACAGGGGCACCGTGGGGTGGCGCTCGAATGCGGGAGGGAGCAAAGGGCCATCGGACGGCAATCTAGGCACTGCAAAAAAGCTATGGTTTGAATCAGAAATTTACTGGGCATCATGGTGAACAACTAAATATGCCAATTTTAAAATCATTTCTTGAAGGGGCACTAAAGTGTTTTTTTTTTCTTTTGTATCCCCCTTTATTGTAATGACTCAATCTACGATGTCTAATCATCTTAGAAAAAACCGATATTACAGTCATGCGTGGCCGATTTGACTATTAAATAAAGTGATAAATATTCCTGATACTTACCGTCGGCGCAGAGCGATAGTTGGTACTACCAAACCTTGCCGAAGATGTTTCAACGATGGACGGCGCCTGTCACCCACTCGAGAGCGATGCATGGGTTGCCGCGTGGACGAGCGGGCGCTTGTCCAAACCTGCTCGTCCACGGGTAGATTGAGTGATTTCAATAAAACTAGGATCTCAAAAATCACTTTAGTGTGCCATAAGACGCGGGTACCGTTTGACCGCGTCTCGGAAACGGCAATAAATTCGGGCGTGATTACTTTTCCTGACTATACAGCCCATTAAAAGACAGCGAATCATAAATCATATGAGAAATAAGAAAGGCAGTGTTTGATGTTTTGGAATGTGCAGAATGAGAACAAGATTGTATTCAACTGGTATTTTGCCACTTCACCTGTTTAACTCTCCGGTTAATTTTTTTTTTTTAAGTTCGTACCTAAAGTAAAATTTGTTTCGTAGGCAATGAACTTATAGGCAGGCTGGACAGCATACCCCCCCCCCCCCAAAAAAAAAACAGTTGAAATAGAGTTTTTGCTTTTAACACACCACCAAAGTAAGCTAAGTGGCCGCGACAAAATAGTGAAGAAAACTGCCGAGTTGAGTGGAAAAAGCTGACAATATTATGGACGGACAGATTTGTGTACCTGCTATATTTATGTATTCAGCTTTAGCTAGTGCCAAGTAGCACACGTCAAGAAACTGCAATGGCCGTTCACCTTTTCGATTCCAGAATCATTAGAATGGATACGATGGGCCAGCTGAGCAAAGATTACATCAGACGCAAAAAAAAAACAGTGGTGTGAGCGGTCTTTTTTTATTTTTTGTGTGTGTATGGTGTAATCTGTTTAGCTGGCCCATTGTAAGCAATGAACCAACTAGATCAGCTTAAGCCCTGGATATTAGTATAAAGCAGCAATGAAGCAATTTCATTAAAAAATCTAATTATAGCAAGATGAAATTTGAGTTGGAGCAGCTAGAAACAAGTGGATCAATATTCCCACATTTGCCAAGTGATGTAACACTTACTTTTGAAGGAGGTACTTAGTGAACACTAGCAAGGCAAATAATAATGCTGTGATTATGTGTACCAACAAGTACAAGTTCTTCAAGGTGGTGCAAGGTAGAATTTTCCTAATGTCTTTTCAAGGGGACGCAAAATTTTTGTCCCTTAGAAGTTAAAACACACTGCAATTTGTTTCAAGCTAAAAAAAAAATCGGAAGGTGCGAAATTCAGTCTTAGAGTGTGCTCAGATAAGGGCGGTCATAGGGGTGTCATGACAATTTTTTGTTTTGAATTAAGTTTTTTTTTTTATCGAGGTAGAAAAACCTGTCTATAAACCGCCATGGACTGTACTTTTGCAAAACACTTAATTTTTTTTCTTAAGAAAAGTTACGTCAGAGAAGATGTGAAACATTTAATTTCAAAATTGGGCATAGACGCAGTTTTGAGAGCCACAGGAATAAAAAATAAAATTTCTAAAACATAAATATTTTTATGTGTAAAGCACACCAACTGGTCTACCTGAAGCAGTAAGATTCAGTTTATCTTAGTTTTTATATAAATATGTAATAAAACTACAAACTTGGTCTCTTGAGCAACTATTTCATATTGCGTCATTTTTCGGCGATTTTTTTCACATTTTGGAATTAATTTTTTCAGCTGAAACGTTTTGTAGAGCAGTTCATGTTTTATTGACTTTTAAAAGAAAAGTAAGCGCTCAACTATGGTAAGTGTTTTTTGCATTGCACCGGAAAGTTTGCAAAGTCTTGAAAAGTAAGAATTGTGCAATTTTTTCAGATGCAAATAAAAACAAGATAATCATCCTCAATTCTTCCTTTGTTTTCCTTGATGAACTTTTGCAAACAGGTAAATCAGAATCGACAAACAAAAACGTTGCTGTATATCGTTTTAAATAAGAACAACAGCACTTTGGTCGGTCTGTGCGGCAGTCAATTATCGTTGGAGGCTTTTTGTGTCAAGGAGTATAGTCGGTGACAGGTTAATAGTAAAGTAGAAGCTTTTCCCACTCGTTTTTATTTGAGCTGAGCAAACACTGAATACACTGACCTCCTTTCCACCATTCACTCTGCTAAAGTAAAGAGAGCTCGGAAAAGCTTCCACTTTACCGTTAACCTCTCACCGACTATATTGGTACCAGAGCACCGGATCCACAGTGACCGTATTTAATCAAGTTATCCCACAGACACCATAAAACAACATACTGAAAAGTCTGCTTTCTTTCTTTTTTAGTAATGTATTTGATATTGCCTATGAGAACTGAGCTTGGTGGCGCACTCGGTCCTTCGGATGTTTAGTTTGGTTGCTTGCACTGTGATATTTTCTCACGGTAGTGCAAAAAACCCAATGTGGGTAGCCTTAAGCAAAAAGTATTAATATAATTTCTCGAGACATCAGTGTACTCCGTTACTAACTAGAATGCAGTGTAGTAGACGTTAGCAGCTATCGCGGCCAATTTATCATGTCAAGTGACAACGCGTCACTCCACACCTGCCAAAGGTCATGCGACGCTGACACGACATTGAACTGAGCTGTATGACTCGTAGCGCCGTCTGCGGTTCATCTTAAGGTAAAACAGAGCATATGGCAGGAGACGTGAGGACCTGTATAGCCCAACCGGTGGCGGGCGTCGAAGAACTTCAAAGATGGGTAGTTATAAGTGTCAGATGGAACATAAACCCGAGCACAAAGGAACCTCTCTGTTCGCGTCTATGTTGTAGCTGACACTTACCCTTAACATGTACCAACTAGCTTAACTCGAGACTAGCTAGGTAGCATCATTGAACTGGCGTTTGATGACTCTGGGCCGGCTTGCTATAGCAAGCCGGCCCCGATACGCTGTTCTATAAAACAGCGTCTCAGCTGAGACTGACTGAAACAAAGCACTGCAAAGGCTGGGGCGCGCGACCGTCTTGGAACGCAGTTTGAGTCCAGCCCAGCTGTTGCCCTGGCTGTGGCATTGCTTTCTTTAGACCAGTCTCAGCTGAGACAGTGTTTCTAGCCAGCTGGCCCTATACTTCGTTTCACCTTCCGTCCAGACGCAGCCGATGCTATGAGATTATATGACAAATCACAGAGCGTCAAAAGGGCACCATCATGGTGTTCGTAGTGTTTCTGTGCATGTTCTATCATCGCTGAACCAATCATAAACAGAACAAGCTTAGTGACTTGCACTTTTGACGCTGCTTGATTGGTCCAGTTCCCTCGTAGTATCCGCTGCGTCTGGACGGAAGGTGAAACGAAGCATAGTGTTTGTAAAGTGACTGCACACTGGGTCATGTTTGCACCACGCAAATGAACGCTGAAATCAGCCAACACCAGGTCGTGTTGAGTGATTTAGGATAAGGTTGGACAGTGAGTAAATGGTCAACAGTTTTATTTCTCTTGATATTTTACGTGTCATCGCCCAATTTATAGTATAAACAAATGCAAAAATATTTTCACATTCAAAAAGCTATACACAAAGTCCTCGATCATGATGAGCTAGGTAGTCACTCGCATTTATGGGCACCACTGGTGTGGTCATGTTTGATAGTAAAGTTGTCACTCGAATTTACTTGCACCGCCGGCGTGATCATGTTTTATAGTAAATAGCTCGTCAGTAATAATGTTAGGCCATTTTAGATTAGAGTATCCAAAAGATTCGCGTAAGCAAAACTAGAGTTATCACCAGTGTGCATGTGCCAAGCCCAAATCGCGTTTTGGATTGGCACATCCGACATGCGATTTTCGTGCACACCTAAATTTGGGTATGCTATTGTAAAGCTTGCGATTAGAAGTTCATTTATTTTTAGAGCAGTGTCTGGGTACAGGTTAGTTGTCATACATGATATTTTTTATCACATTACTTATATTTTATAATAACTCTCAAACATGGCGCCTTCAGCATTTGTCTCCAAACTTTCAGGTATTAACATGTAAACATGCAAACATGTAGAAACAAATCGTACAATGCTTAAAATACTGTATATTATTTCATTTTTAATTTTCATCACGTATGTTACTTCGTCTGATCCTTTAAAGGAACGATCAAATGAATTTTGGGCTGAGGTAAATACATGTAGATTGGGATTTTTCTAATAGCATATAGTGTGTAGAGGGCCAAAAGAAATAGGCAAAAAAAAATTAAGACGCCTTGCTAAGGCGTCGGAATCGGATTATGACTGCGCCCAAGTGCACCCCAACTGAGCAATGCTGGCGCCGCCCTAACGCCGTACTTGACAAGGCGTATACTTTCTCACCATAGTCCTTTAACCCCTAAGTTGACATTCTGGTGGAAGCTACGCGCTTTCTGGACCAATCAGCCACGTCCCTTTCATAACCTGACCCTATTCTCTGTGCATGGGTATAAACGAGGGAACGTGATCATGTGACAAACTATTGACGTGTGACTGGCCCAACGAGCACGTTGCTTCCAGATCACTGTCTGCTTTGGGGTACACAAACGAAGGTCCTAGCTTGAGGTGAGTTCCTCGCTCCTCTTAATTGCTAGCGGTGTACTCTCGCTTCTGCACTTCTGGTAACGCTGCGCGATTTGTGAATCAAGGAGGGAAGATAAGAAGGAAGAAGTTGACAAATCATTTCATGCCCCCTTTAAAACCACGCGGAATATAATTGAGGAAGAAGATACAGCTTCTCCGCCGATCCCCTTTTTTGAGCTCGCACAGAGCCGTCCGCTGCGCGGTGCAAACATTACCCGATGATCAGTGGCACTACAAACACCAGAGGCATCACTTCGCGACGGTGCAGCGCTGGTTCAATGACTCTACCTAGCTTTTCACTTCTTCGACTTTGGTTTCTTTGTTTTAGATTCAGCTTGTTATTGTTCTGCCCTCGCCACGACTGAACATTGGTTTCGGTAAACACGCCTCAGTGAATCACGCGTGGGTGTTTTAACGACATTCAGTATTACACAGAAAAAATATTGTATATAAAAATAGATTGTCAAAGCGGAATGCCAAAGCTGTCGCGTCCCACTAAAAAAAGAATAGTGGCTTATTTTTGTGGTAACGGTGCACAAGCGGACCCAGGGGCAAATTCGGAAAACGACAGGTGTACTTTCTTTTTCTTTGTTTTACTGTGGAGCGTTTGGCGATATTAACGAAGTATTGTTTTTTATAACTATCGCCATATAAATCAAATACGTTGCAAAGAAAATGTCGCAGGACTATAGGGAGCCAAATTCCGCCACTAAATTAGCTAAATGGAGTGCGTCTAGTCATTTCCGGTTTATTTGAAAAAATTCCTGCCGCAATGCAAAATCCATTTACGAAAGTTGAGCACTAACTTTTCTGTTTCTTAAAAAGGAACAACGCATGAAATTATTCTGTACAAACATTTCAGCATAAAACCTTAATCTTAAGATGTGAGAAAGAAAATGCCGAAGCAGTGAGTTGTGCAGAAGGCCCAGTTTGTCATTTAATTTTACTTGAAATATAAACTCAAATCAACTAAACCTAACTGCTTCAAGTAGACCAGTTTGCATGCTTTACACATCAAAATGTTTACGTTGTTAAAAATCTTTTTTGATTCCTGTGACCTTCAAAGTTGCGTCTACGCGCAATTGAGTAAATAGTAGTTCCCGCCCCTCAAAAGCGCAATTTTTGTTTACACTGATTTTTTTCTTTTTGTTATAGAAAAGTAAGATTTATTGTATTGTATGAACCTGTCTTGCTACCTCATATAAAAGCGTAATTAAAAACAAAATATATAGGCATGATTCCCCCTGATCGTCCTTATCTGGACATACATCTCAGAATCTAGCAATTTCCCTAAATTTACCTTGCTAAAAGCAAATACTTTTGAATACCTTTTCAGAAAATTTAGAGCTCGTTTGCTTCATGCCTTTTCGTTGGAGGAAGTGAGTACGCATGAAAGTTTCTGGATAGCGACATGGTCATTTCAAGTGTTCATTTATTTCGTGTTTTTGCCCCGTAAGTGGGCCAACGCGCACAAAAGTCAGCATAGTCACATTGAGAAAGCTGAGTTATCAGAATTGAAGCATCGATATTCCAGATCTCTTAGGGCTGGACATTGTGGGGCGAATATGCTGCTACGTTCTGCTATGTCGCGCGCAAAAGCGAGCATGTCGCCGGGCGAAGTTTGTCAATTAATTCGAAGGCCCGTTAACGCACTTGTAACCAAGTACGACCGTACGAGACACTACCGGTTTTTAAGCCTCTCGCGACGTCGGAGGACCGCATGCGCGGCTGCGGAGAAGGTTGTACGCCGTCGCAAAAGCTTAAAAACCGGTATTGTTTCTCTCTGTCGTACGCGGTTGCAAGTGTGTGAACGGCGCTTAGACGCGACGGGCGACAATGAGAAATCTCCGTCGCTTGTCGCCGACACTCGCAGCTTTTCGCTCCATAGAGTACACCCTTTAGGTAGCTCAGATACGAACGCAATCACACACTCACCTCGGAAAGAAGAGCTCCTGTGTCTAGTTCCCAAACAAAGACGCACGGTCAACTAATCGCCAAAAAGTTGGAAAACCTGAAAGTGGCCGGAGGTTCTGACGTAAGCGTGTATTATATTACACAGAGTTTTGAACCGTTCGATCGGGATCACGTGTTTTATGGGACGCATTTGCAATGCGAATCGCGAGGAGGTGACAAGAAACGTTGATCGTCTGTAAAGGTATCCGCCATTTCTCCTAACCACGCGAAAACGCAGCGCCTGCGCACTTGCGACCGATCGACGCAGGCTATTTCCGGCATTAAATTGAAAACATTCTCCCTGGTTTAAATTGGACGCTATTTGCGATCTAGGCTCACTAGCGTCCATTGCAGACTGCAGCTCCAAATCCCCCTAACAAGCAAGGGAAGAAGTGCCGACAGTGAGGACGTCAAAAGTCACCCTCTCCAGGGATTATTTTCGTCACCAATAAAACTTCGACCATAGTTCTGGACCGCGGGCAGGCACAAACCTAGCTGTAGACGAGGAGCCTCAAGGCGTCAGACAAGGCAGTAACGGTGATCGCCCACGAAATACCCCGTGTGGACACACGTAGATGGGTGGCACACGGTGAAGACCCGAACGAGACTGCGGGCGAACTGCACGAGGCACTCCACTGCAGGACACAAGAGAGTCTCTACGCCACGCCAGCGGGCAGCAGGGCGCTGGCACTGGTCACATTCCAGGGAAAATATCCACTTTAGACAACGTCGTATCATGGCTTCATCACCAAGGTGAGTCTAAACAAGCCCCACTACAGTGGTTTGTTGTCGTCGGCGTCGAGGCCTGGGCCACGAGGAATCGGCGTGTACTAGGAAATCAGGGTGTACCGAGTGCGGCTGCATTATTCGAGACAGCCACGCATGCCAGCGCAAGTACTGCGTAAACTGTCGATCACTCAGGCATCTGGCGACGGACAACGAATGCCCGGCGAGAATGCGGGCAGACAACATGTTGTAGCAAAAGACCCGAAAAAGGCCCGGCCGCCGAAGTAAACGAGCAGCCGTGGTGCGACGACGGTGATTGGGACGCGGAAGACGGAGCTAGCGGTAAAACGGTCTGGACGCCTCGCAAGAAGTGACGCTGCGCAGGCGCGTTAGGCCAGTCACGTGGATACCACTGAGCGGCGAGAGGAAACGTTGCTGGTGCTCACCCGTTACGCTTGGCCCGGAGAAGTAAAAACAAACAAAAAGGGGGCCGTGGTGAAGACGTTTAGCTCAATGTTACCTATGCCAATGCCGTAGCCTTGACTGCGCTGTTGGTTGCGCCTCACTTTGCCCGCTAGAGTCAGAAGATTTTGTCAACTAGGCGCGTTGCAAAGTTTGTCGGACAGTATAAAAAACATTTGGACATAAGTAAGTCGTAATATTTGACGTGTGCTTTTCCTAGGTAATACTCTAGAAGACATTTTTTTTCCAAATAAGTTCGCACATTTGCGTGAGTCTCACAGAGTGCGGCTGAGCAGCAGCTTGCGGCGTTAAACTTTTATGGGTTGCTATGGCAACAGCTGCGTCACTTTTAACAAAATAGGGTAAAAACCGGCTTGGTTGGAGCCAACGCAGCTGTTGTCATACCAACCCTGGAAAAGGATTAACGTCGCAAGTCGTTGCAGTCGCACTCGGTCTGAATCAACGCACGTGTGTGAATAGCCCTTAAAGGCCCGTTCACCACACTTGCCACCGAGTTTATATGACCGAGTGAGATAACACCGGTTTTAGCCTCTTCGCGACGGCGTAAGACCAGATGCGCTGGTGCGGAGCAGGTCCTAAGCCGTCGGAAGAGGCTCTGGAAACCGGTCTCATCTCAGCCGGTCCTGTTCGGTTGCAATCGTGCAGACTTGTACACGTTACTGAAAAAAGTAACCGCCTACAATTACAATTACAGCCTCAAAAAGTAATTGAAATTTAATCTAAAGTAATTGATTACTTTGCACATTCGTTTCCATTCATTTTGTTTTAAGTTACTGTAGCATTATGCTTGGAATCTCGCTCTCAGTTGTCCCGAAAAAAAAAAGAATGCCTTGACCGTCGTTCCTTAGAGCTGTGTGAGTGACGCCAACACACCCTATCCCTCTCGTTCAAAAAAGTAAATAAAAAGAGCGTTGTTTACATGCATCACTCACAAAAGGCTGGATAAGGTCTTTGTTCATACCCGAACGTAGTTTCCGGTGTACCAGAAAAAAATGCACCCAAGAAACTAAGCATACTGAAGAGGTCTACTAATCCACGAGGTTCCGTGCTTAGTGGTTTCCAGAGAAAAAAATTGACCGCTGCCCAGAGTTGAGTGACTCCAGCTCATTTAATCCCCCCCCCCCAAATCCGAAAAAAATATTGAGAAAAATGGTAATGGGTAATTTTGTAATTGATTACAGGAAAATGTAATCGAGTACAAGTAATCCATTACTTGCAACGCATTACGTACAAGTCTTCAATTGTGTCAACAATCCTTAAGTTGACCGTGACATGCATGGGTTCCGGGAAAAAGGAGAATAATGACAGGTTTTTGTATCCACAAGTGGAAGCTACGTGCTTCTTAGGCAAATTAATCGCCTACTTTTTACGCCAAACTCCACTGTGGAGCTGTAAAGCCTGTCTTTGTTCTCCTTTCCCCCGAGCCCACACATTTCAGTGTCATCTTAAAGTTGCTCTTAGGAGGTTCCCAAGATCGCCTAAATAGGTATGGCGACACGTCACTCAGCGGGCTCTAAGCCTCCTAGAAATTCATGAATCATAAAGATGAGCGGCCGATTTTTCTTATAAAAAATGGACGACGTTTATAAATCTCTGTAATGCGAATTTAGAGCACAGTTCTTGGGGCGGAGAAGGAAGGGTATGGGGGGAGGATATGTCCTTTTTCCTCCTCCCCACCTTCTGTTCTCCTCCCCTACTTTCCTTTTCCTCCTCCCGTCCTCCTCCTGTCCTCTTCTCCCTCCACCTCCTCTCATCCTACTTCTCCCTTCCTCCTCCCCTCCTCATCATTATCCTTTCCTTCTCCTCTGCCTCCCCGTCTCCCGCCTCCTCCTTCACCCCTCCTCCCTTCCCTCTCCCCCACTTCCTCCCCTTCTCCTCCTCCGTAGCCTCCACTCCTCCTCCTGCATACCCTCGGATCCTCCTCCTCCGAATTCTTCCCACCTTCTCCTCCACGTCCTCCCCTCCTCGCACTATTTCTCCACTAAATTTAACTGAAATATTGATGCCACTTGACCTTCACGCCAATTCAGTTTCCCCGCTAACTTTAACGGCGAAAATGACGTCACATGACCTGGTGTCACGTCAGCTATGAACAAATATAATTTCCTCGCCATATTCAGCGGGAAAGGGAATCGCTGTTGATATCACGTGACGTCAATTCCAAGCTAAATTTAGCGGGGAATTGAATTGGTGTTGAGGTCACGTGACGTCAATTTTTCCGCAAAATTTGGAGCGGTGACGCCGACGACGACGGCGACGCGGCGAAACACGGAAACGGGCACTTATGAGCTGCGCTCTAAAACCCAATCAAAGATCGAACACACGGAGGTCATCTTCCGGCGATGGGAGGAGCAATGTTCATGGAGCGTTAAGATTTCGAACGCTGTTATTACAAAATGTGTATGATTGGTGGATGATAAAAGAAAACAAGAGTAGTCAAAAGCAGATATTTTCGAGGAGAAACATGCGTACCAAATTTGAGCAATCTTTTGTTCCGTTGTTTAACTAAAATATTATTTACGTAACAGGATACGCGCGGGGCAAACGCGACAATCTGGCATTCTATCAAGCGCATGTCAAAAACGCAGGAATCCCCTCGTTTCTCCTGAGCCATATTCTTTTTGCCTGATGTCTACGATGGTATGAACGTATAGAAGAAAAACAACTAGGGCTTCATAGCGGGAAAGTGACATGGGCACAGGTCTTTAAAGTGTAAACTAACAGCGTCACTCCCTTCGCACTGCAATGAACAGTGACGCCACAAGCCGGCGAGAGAACACCCGAGATCTGGTTCCGGGCTAGGAGTTGAAAAGGTTAACTCTGTTTGAAGTTCTCCAAGCGTTTCCTGTAACAATTCGCTTTCGAACCCAAGAACGAACGCACAAATTATATTGTATACGCTTCAAAGGCGAGCCAAACGACTCGGAAAATGTAAAGACTCTGCAAAAAACGGCTGGGCTAAAGAAGGCGCGTTTTCCCGACGTTTGAAGTTTCAAGAACATTTCTTCTATACTATCTCACAAAGGCGAGAAAAAGTGAACAAGCTGGTCGAAGAGCAGCTCTGTTCTAATGTTGATCTCCCCAAAAGGCAAAGTTAATGTTGGCGAAAGAAGCAAAGAACTGGTGTTCTGCTGCCCCATATCCCCCCCCCCCCAACCCAATCAAAAAATAAAAAACTAAAAGCTATGGCTGGTGTCAATCAATGGCCGCCTGTGGCGACACTCGGCCCCAGCTGCCGAGGCCGCGGTCCGCGATCCAGCCTACTACAATAGAGATAAGTGGCACTGACAGTTGGGGCAGTTGGGGTTCCGCAGGCTTCTAAAATCGCTTCCTTTTTACGTTTTAGCCGTTTTAGCAGATATTTTAGATATCTTCCTTACGAATACCGTGCTCAAGAATAGCAAGCGATGACTGAGAGCTGGGAGACGTTGCGTCTTACCAACGCAAGTTGCGGACAGCCTATGAACATCTCTGCAAGCGCCGGTGAGCAATGTTATTTTATTTCTGCGAAGTGCGCCGCTGTTTCAAACTTTGTCGTGTACCATAATTCTTGCTAAGCTATGCTTGATTCTAACAATGCTTCTGGCTGGGGTTATTTCGTTATATGAAAAGAGCGCACCTTCTTCAAAACCTATATGGCTCGCTCCGCAGAGTAAGAAAGATTTGCGTGCGGCGGAACCGAGAGACTGTTCTGGGCGCCGTTCTACGACGTTCGTCCGACGACGCTTTTGCGGAGCGTTCAAGTGCAGTCTGACGGCAGTTCAAGCAATCACAAGTCATGCTAGTTCTGCCGTGTGGTCTCAACAGCCGCTCGCCACCGATTCGCTTCGTAAAGCGGGAGCGAGAAAAACGTTACAAGAGCGAGCAGCATGATTACTTGCGTATGCTTACGCCTGTGCCGTAGAGACGCGCTATCTCTTCGCGTATTGCCGAAGCGGCACGCTTTCGAAGTTTACGATTGTGTGATGTAAATAAAGTGAGTTTGGATGTCATGTTGTTTTAGTGGCGGCGAAAGCCGCTACAGAAAGCAGAGCAGCTAGAAAAAGCAAAAGCATGATAAAATGCGAGAACAACCTGAATATTGTAAGGAGTTGAAAGACTACCTACGTACTAACTCGCCCAGTTATTCTTTCTGTCAAAGAATAATAGCCAGTAGTAAATAAATGTAATAGGTGCCAACTTTTAATTGGTTATAAATTTGTAATTGATGCAGTACAGCCTTCCCTGCTCTATACGGGGGAAAGCCGTCTGCTCTTTCGCGCAGACCGGTGGCGTGACGTCACCTCGCCGCGCTCTGATTGGAGGATGGCTCCGGGCGGGAGCAGGCGGGAGCTCGAGGGTAAACAAAACGGTGTCGTCTTTTCTCCGCGGCCATTGCGGACGAGCTTTTCTGTGGCTCTCGGAAATCCACTGCTAGTGCTTGAACGAGGACGCGGCATACGGAAAAAAGAGACCGGAAATACCTCGAAATGTACGTTACTTCGTTTGACGCGAAAGAATTTATCCTGGGAGCATACGAAGCACCAATATGCGTCCCGGTCTCCGGCGGTCGGATGTTGACGTGAGCCCCCCAACGTCAGCACGGTGATGTGCGACGCGAGTGAGCCTTTTTACTTCTTGGCGGAGACCCCTTTTCGCTAGCAACTGTCCCGGTGTGTCCGTGAAGCATCGAAGTGCAGCTACAGCCCTCTTCGGCGAGCTGAACGGGCTGCCGAGCTTTCGCAGGCCGATCTCCCGCAGCGCTGGCACCCGGAGAACCGCGCCATGGCGATCGCTGGGGTGAGTTACGTCGTCTCTGTACAGTTCGCATCATTCACAAACAGTTCCACGTGAAAGGAGTATAGCAAAGTAAAACGGAATGTTACGGAAAAGTAGCGGATTAGGCGATCGGTGAGGTACGACCGAGCCGAGTGCGCAGTCATCTGTTTTGAGTCTTTCCCCCCAGCGACAGGTTGTATGCCACTTGTCCAAACAGAGTGCGGTAGGATATCTGTATGTGGGTCATAAACTTCGCAGTCACGACTCAGTGTTCGATGGTAGCCCATTTTAGCAGTGATAGCGCCGTGTCTAAGTGACATCCGATGTCACTTCATGCAAGTGGCGTTGCCAGGGAGGGGTGTTCAGTACCTCGTACCCCAAATCCCCCCCCCCCCCGGCCCCCCAAAAAAACCTGGCTACGCCAAGGCTTCACGCGCGCGATAAAGCGCCGTCCTAACGTGTTAAACTCAAGACGCACTGTTCTTCTGACGCGTGTTCCATCAGTCGCTCGCCGCTGATTTGTTTCACCACAAAGCGCCAGTGAGGCAAACGCTGCGGGGGCGAGTAGCATGTTTTCGTACCTGCCTACTAGTTTTCTTAGGTCCGTTAATTTGCAAGTGCTTGAGTTCCCCCTACCCCATCATTCCAACAGAATCCACCGGCTGCCGGGCTACTGAAAGGGCCCTCTGCTCGGAGGACATGCTGCAGGCCCTCTGTAATGCACTTGGCGCCTGTGCGACTTCCAGGGGGTCTGCGTTTCACGGCCCCGTTACCAGCTGGGAAGTTCTCCATGGAGGTAAGATTATGAAGGAAACCACTCTATGCATTCAGAGGCAGCTTTCAAAAGTTGTGAAAGCCAAATACATATGCTGATATCTTTAGTAAAAAAAAAAAATCAAATTATTACTTGCTTTATGACTTAAGCATCTCTATTTTGCAAGCCACATATAGCAGGAAGGTGTCACGTGATCTCAACCTGGTTGCTCAAACACTGAAAAGCTACCTGTTGCAGACCACTGTACCGTTGTCATTTATTATATGTTATTCCTTGGCACCGGGGGGATCAGTGGACGAGGGCGCTTGCGCACACCAGCTTGTAGAATGTGGAGTGAAAGCTCGCGCTGCAGAGCCCCGGATCGTGTGTTCAATCCCCACCTTTGCCCGTTTCGATCTGGATGAGCATTGTACCGGCGTGCAGTCGTGTATCACTACTGCGTGATGCACGTTAAAGACTCCAGGCTAACGGTCGTACTGCACTGGCTAAATTGCTCATCTACAGCTGGGAGACTCATCGCCCGTTGAGGCAGATCAAGTTCGAGGCTGTATAAACATACACACAACCCAATTCCTTGGCATGCTGCTGGTATTGCTGTGCTGATGTTTGGACGTCTTTTTCTTGGTCGTTGAAATGACTACCGTGATGCTTGGGTGAAATAACCTGGTCAATTACCTCCTCGGCCGCAGAGTGTCGTTCACTTGTTACTCTCTTCTCCTCTGGTTTATGTGGCTCAGATAACAGTCATGCAGTCAGCCGGGTTGAAGTTCTCTCGACACCACATTCTCACATCTCTGGCCGATCGTCCTGCTTTCGCGCAAAACTCACACACCTAGTCTTCTTCGATACTCTCGAATGCGCCTTGGTCGCCCGCTCCGACGCTATATTCAGTCCCGTGCCCACTGTTTTATGACAACCTCCTTGACGTGACAAATCTAGCTTCTGTATCCGACCATCAATACGAGTTAGTGCTCAATTTGTAAACTTGATGTTTCAAAGTAACAGTACGAGCTTCCTCCAGCATCTACCAGCAACCAAGCAATGAAAAAAACCGAAGCTTTAACTTCCAAGACTAAAAACCCAGGAGTATGAGGACAGAAGGGACAAGCGTGTAATCTCAGTATATGGAGAGGTGTCCTCGAAGTTCCCAGCTTTAAAATTGTGGTAGTGTTTGAGTTGGTTTAAGTTCAAGGAGTCTCAAAAGAGCAAATAATGCAAAGTTATTTATTTTGATTTGCATCCCTCGGATGCTGGCAGGTGTTCAGTACAAAGGAATGAAATAGACATGTTCATTTATGCATTCTGTTGCTTAAAAACAGGCTTTCACCGATTTTCAGTTGGTAATGGCATGGGAGGACAAATACGCTGCTCAAGGGGGTAATCGGATTGTTTGACTACTGGGACGACTCTTTTACAGGGGACGATATCCTGTCCAGCACTAGCTTCACCATCTGGGACCAAGTGCACGAGGGGTCGCACTGCAAGCACATGAAAGGAGGGCACTGCGACCTCGAGGCCAAGCTTGTACATCTATCAGTACGGAGTCCTGAATGGATGCCAATTGGTACTGATGACCTTATGAAGGTGAAACGTCCCTGGATCTAAAGGGAAAATCTGACTGAAGGCGAGCTGAAGTTGTTTCTGACTTTATCCTCTTATGACTTGAAAGTAATCTGCCTACTTCATGAACTTTGAAGATGCAAAATTTGTTTCCGTAACTTTCCCACTTCAACGTAATGTGCACATTGAAACATGTTCCTTTTTTTTCTGCTTTCTAATGAGAAAAAAAAAGCCAACAAATCTCCCTCTTCCTTGTTGCAATGGGGAGGTGTGCAAGACTGATTGCATATTTTATATACGCAATCAGTTCCATAAGTGAATAAAGATGAAAGCAGAATACATGTTCACAAATTATTTGTGAATCCTTAGACTTGGTGAAGTAAGTAGTCTATGTTCGAGTCATGTAATTATGAAGTCAAAACCAGTTTTAGTGCAATTTTAAGAAGCCTTTCAGACCTGAGACTTCTGCTTTGACTCAGCAACACACAACTCACCTTTGTTAGTCCTATAGCACAGCCGAAACTATAAACATGAGCATGTTGCCTGACCCATGCTTGAACTGCCGTGAAATCAACGAAGTCCCTATGCGTCGAGAATAAGTGTCGACGGGGGATAGTCGAAAGGCCAGGGTATATATTGCATACGCATACTGGATTTCAAGCTTGCAGGTTGAAGTAATTGTTTATTGATTCATACCCATTCTTAAACCTGTTTGAGATTGTATTGGTTCATGTTCACAGAACATTTATTTTTTTATTTCAGCAAGGAATAATTTAGAGACAGATGTTGGTGTTCAGGCATGATGCTTTTATTTTCGTAACATGCAAGAGTGCAAAAAATTAGATTCGGCTTTGTAAACTGATTTTTTTATGTACTCTTCCAAACAGCATAGCAAGTAATAATATAAAGGCTACAGCTGCGAGAGTGGCTACACCTGGCATCTTATTCGTTTTATAGCGTGTACAGGTGAGACACTATACTCCGTTTCATGGTAACTTGGCAAACTGTGAAGGCTGCGGCCCCCGCGACCCAATAAGAGCATCGGAGCCAGGCACGTGACAACACTGCATGGCCGAGTCCTCGTTATCGCCACAGCAACAGCGCCATCTGCGACAAAACATAGTTCTAGGCTTTTTTCTTTTCTTCTTTTAGTAGTGTTGCCGTCAGATTATTCTGACCGCAACTCTACACGACACGGAAGAAAGGCGAAGACTTATGTTACTTATTAACGACACTTAATATGGATCAACACTTTTTTGAGAAAAACGCGGCTTCTGAACGATGTTCGAACAATCGCAGCTGTGAATCGACCACTTCCGCTCAAAACATCGCCCTAGCATTAGCATCCGCCACACATTCATGGGCAAATTGAGCGTGTGGTTGTCTCATAAAGGTGTTGCTGTAGTGGACGTTCATCCGAAGTTGTTTGGTTTCTCAGCAGACGACAGCCGGTTCTGGTGGGTGGTCCTTGCATTTGGCGCTGTGACACGAACGCTCCTGTGACATGCTGCCATGTGCCTCGCTCTGACATTCTTACTGGGTCACAGGAGCCGTAGCCTCCACAGTTCGCCAAGTTATCGTGAAGCGGAGTGAAGACTAAGTTGTCTGCTAATGAAAGTAGCCTTGCCAGCATCATATAATATGTATGAAACAGTGTATACTTCGAGAAAAAAATAAAGCCATTCAACCTTTCCACTGATTGTGTTTGTTCATTAGTAAAACTTGGTTCAGTGAACTTATTACATTTCAGCATTAGCATGGACATGACAGGTAAGGTCAATTACAAGTGCTTTAGAGCAGTCCAGTTTCCAAGTGGCTCATGCAAAGGAGCTGACATGGTACTGCCCCGAGGAAAGCGACGAGACATCCTTGACAAATCTACTTCAGCCGCAAAGCACACCAAACTGAATATTGGCGTTTCTAGGAAATTGGAATCAACCAAACAATTCTGTGGAAAGGCACATCACGAACAGCTTTGGTGTGAGGGTGAGCCCTACCTGCAGCGACAATACTGGAGCCTCGCATGCCACCATCACTAACACATGCGAGTAGTCACTCAGTGGCTGGTGTCCTTGGGCATTGATGAAGCAAGGAAAGATCGTCGGTGAGTGGACTAGAAATGTGGATTCAAATGGGACTGTCTTGACATTCTTCACAATCGCTGTATGACCACTATCTATTGGAGTGTTTCTGGATGTCAACAGCCCATCTGGGACCTAGAAATGACAAATGATGTTAGAAAGTTTGTCGCTTACACACTGGCTTTTGTTTGACCCAGTCTGCTGAGCGAACAAAACAAACATGCATGTTAGTCACTGTTTACTCCCGTGTCAATTCCATCGGGAGCTCATTAGCTAGGCTTGAATAGTGCGCAATCTCCGATATTTTATCTTGGTATGGGAACGAAAAAGGAGACAAGGGACACAAATGCACGTCAGACACTGACAGCGTCGATAGGTGTGGTTCGAAGATACCTTGCGTGACACATTTTGCAGAAAGACGGCATCGACACTTCTTTGGCAATCCACTCATACTGGCTAACGTGAAACGGAAAATTTGTACTGTCCGAGTTGGTTCACTGTATTACACGTAACAGCCATTCAAATTTCATTCCTGAGAAGAAAAAAAAAAAACGATCGCGTTTTTGTGGTAAGTTTTGAGCTCTGTGCTTTTCTATAGTGCCATGATTACAACCGTAGACTGCAACTACTATACCAAATACGATGTATGACTATACTGCGTCTCACCTAAGTGCGAACGAAGCGAAAATTACAAACGCGAGAATCTGATCAGCGCTTGCACTGTATGATCGCACATGCATGGCAGCTATGATCAAAGCTCGGGACTCGCCCATGTACATTTAACTTCGATCGCATTTAAAATGAAACGGAGCATGGTTTATACAGCCTCCGTGCAGTTTCGAGTCGAAATTATGAGTATATATTCCTAAATATCACCTGCGAAGATAGGCTTCGAAGGATCGCGAAAACACTACCTTCTCAGCTGTTTTTCAAGCAATAGCCTATCGACTCCGCCACACAAGATTTATAAAGACCTCCTAGAAGGCAAAGTCCGTTGTGTTCGTAAAGGAATAACAAGATAAAAGGCAACTTACCGGCACAATCGGACGGCGGCCTCGTAGTGACCGGCGCAACCGCCGTTTCAATCGCGAGGTTAGGCAAGCGCCTTCTTTTCGATGCTCTTCGTCGTCTTCATCTTGGAATCGTCGAAATTCCTCGAGCAGACGACGGAGGAATCGTAAGGGGCACAAAGCTGCTCGATCTTGTGAACTCGGCAAATTTTAACAGGGCTACAATAAACAAAAGACTCGGGGTCGCCGCTATACAGCACGGCCGCCATTACCGACGCCGATGATTGTTTACCCCCAGCCTCCCGCGACATGTGCGAGGGCGGAGCTTAGTCGGAATCGTCATCAACCTCCTCTCCCGCCTTCGCGCCTCCTTTCTCA
>JAZHYW010018885.1:0-13453 GCA_037355805.1 Ixodes ricinus | reverse complement strand
GGGGATGCCGGAAGTACACACGAACATGCTACAAATAGCGTTGGTCATTATAATCGGGAACTCGTGCGATACCGTCGCTCTTTACTTTACACTGAATGCCTCACGTAAGGGGCAAACATTTAATTGGGTATTTTTGTTATGTCAGAGCCGTTTTTGTATTAAGTAGGCATTTGGCGAATCGCCTGAATGAAAAGATAGATGGGGAAGGGCAGCCAGATAAGGCCGACTCGAACCTGCTGAACTGGGCGACTGTATTAGCGCGGCAATGTGGCCTTCTTTTACGGTGGTTTGTGATGTTTCGCGATCGCAATGTGGCTGACCCGCCTGGCGTAGGCAGATGAGTAAGCATGAGCGTTTTGATTGATGTTTGCGGTGATATGCCGTGACAGGCGGGTAACTGTCTCAATGTCGAGTCTGTGGGCGTGTCATTCAGGCATTGTTCACGAAGCACGCTAGCATGTTGTTTTCTTTGCGTCGTTTTATGTAATTCTTTTCTTTAAGTGCGGTTTCGCCGTACTCTTATTAGTAACGCCTTGCGCTATCAGCGGCCGGGCATCGAACAGCGTTGACAGTGGTTGTGGAGCTTATCTGCCTTCTTTCTGCACTTGCCTGGCCTTTCATGGTTTGCTGGCGGATGCAATTTCTTGATGATCAGGTGACGACATTCGCTGGCTCAAAACTGCGCGTGTAGCCGATTATTTGGCAGGTCGAATGTGGTTTCTTCTTCTTTTCTTTAATTCTCGCTGACAATGTCCTTCCGCGACCCGGCCCTCTCCCGTCCTCACCCTCCGCCGCGCGGAGACCTCGCTCGCCGCGATATACTGAAACGAGACCGAAGCGAACGGTGAGCAGTGGCGCTGGGAGAGGAGGTCGTGGTAGAGCGCGGACGGGGTGGGTTTCGGGGTACTGGGGTTCGGAAGAGTGCGGGTCTCCTGGAAGGATGAGCGGCCCCGCCGGCCGCGGGCGAGCTCCTGTTCCGGATGGAGAATACCGAAACGTTTGCCTCGCGGGGCTGGTCACTGAGCCATGGTGGAGACGACCATTGCGGCGGTAATCCGGCGGCAGACCGCCACCAACGCTGAACAGGCCAGGTGAACGCCGGCCGCAGCGATTGAACAGCATTCCCCGCATGGACTGGCGATAAACCAGTTGCGCGAATTGTGGCGATGATTTCACATGCGAGAATGAAACTCGGCCATTTTCCGGCTTTTACGTAACGGAATTTAACAGAACACTCAGGTAGCGAAACCTGGGCCTCATTTTTTTCTTCTTGTTTTACTGTGTCACCTTGAGCTTGCGAAGGCGTGTCCGGCAGGCAAATATTTTAATGAGCAAATGACAAATGACGTACGCGTAATCGCAATATCTTGAATGAGATTTTGCGGCACGCAATTAGCCTGTTTTTATACAGCCTGTCTCAGCGGTGATGGCGCGTCGTCGACCTGCGTGCGTAAAGGTGGTTCCTGTAACGTTAGTGCCGACTCACATGGGAAACGAGAACGATGTCGGCCCATTGATGAGATTGGTCACGTTTGCCGGACGCGCAGATTCAGTGCTATTGCTCGCGGGCGTGGTGAAAACGCTGGAGCGTTGCCTTAGAATGATGTTGTAGCTGTCGATAATCGTCAACCGTCAGAGCTGAAGTGACAGTTCGCAACAACATTGCGATAGATGCTACGGTAATTACCGTTGCGTAACTGGCACATCTCGACCGGCTACGGTGCCTGCTTAAGCCCTGGCGCGATTATACCTTCAGCCTTTTCAACGCAACACGCGGTTTCTAGAGCGGCATGGAATTCAGGCAGTAGCAGCAACTACGCTTTATCGTGCCGATCAATATTGCGTATGACTACGCAATGTTGCGATTTTATCTCTGGCCTGCTGATACGAAGCGACTAACCAAGCAACGTATCGCGCGCTGAAAGTGCACTAACATTAAATTATGCCGCCCTGTAAAGCGGTATACCGCACAAACCTTTTCAACTTTTAGCACGTAGTTTCCTGAGCGGCAATGAATTCGAGCGATGTCTTCTGTAACTGTCATGCTGCGTCGAAACAGATTGAAACAGTTGACTACGCAATGTTGCGATTTTGCGCGTCTACTACACTCATGCAACTGCTAAGCATGTCGCTGCGGTGTACACAACATTAAGATTATGCCACCTATGGCACATTGCTAACATTTCCCGACACAACGGTTTCCTGGGCAGCATGGAAGTTGAGCAACTGTGCCTTTGTCGATGCTGATCAATGTTGCGTCGAAACAGATTGAAACAGTTATTTGATGTTACATTTCACTTCACAATACTACACTCCGCCTGGCAGCCCGGCAACATATCGCGCGCTGCAGTTGCAGCATTTAAATATGCCGCCTATCAATTTGGCATCAACGCCTTTTCCGACTTTTCAGCACACGGTTTCCTGAGCTGGCATGCGAATTCTTGAAACGGCAGTCTAATGCTGTGCCTTTGTCGTGCCGATCAATGTTGCGTCAGAAACAGATTGGAATGTACCAGTTGACTGCTAATAATGCTGCGATTTTCGCGTATCTGTCCTCAACCTGCAACGTTGCTCAAGCAACATGTCGCGCGCTGTGCAGTTAAAGCAGCATTTAAATGGTGCCGCCTAGCAAACGTTGTACCTTCATGCATTTTTCCGACTTTAGCAATAACGGTTTCCTACAGAGCGGCATGGAGTTCCGAAACCGTAGCCTTCAACGCTGATGCCTTTGTCGTTGCCGATCAATGCGTTGCGTCAGAAACAAATGGGAGACGGCTGACTTGCACAATGTTGCGATTTTCGCGTTCAGCCTACACTCCTTTACAACGTTGCTTAAGCAACATGTCGCGCGCCGCAGTTGCTGCAGCATTTAAATTACGCCGCCTAGCAAGCGCTGGTGTACCTTCAACATTTTTCCGACTTCTATACACGTGGTCTCCTGAGGCAGCGTGGAATTCGAGGCAGTAGCTTCAACGCTGCGCCTTTGTCGTGCAGATCAACTGTTACGTCAGAAGCAGAATTGAAAAACAGTTGACTACACAATGTTGCGATTTTCCGCGTCTGTACTACACTTATACAACGTTGCGGGCAACGTGATCGCGCGTCGCAGTTGCGCAACATTTCGACTATGCCGCCTAGCAGCCGCAGCACCTTCAACATTTTTCCGACTTCTGGCACACGGTTTCCTGAGGCGGCATGGAATTCTGGAACGGTAGCTTAACGCTGTGCCTTTCTCGACGCGATCAATCGGGTTGCGTCCAGAAACAGATTGGAAGCAGCTGACCACAGCAGTCGCGATTTTCGCGTCCCCAGCACTACCTCGTTACAACGTTGCTTAAGCAGCATGTCGGGCGCTGCGGTTGCGCAACATTTAAATTATGCCGCTCAGGCAAACGTTGCTCCTCCAACATTTTTCCCGACCTTTAATACACAGTTCCTCAGGCAGCATGGCGTTCGAAACAGTGGCGTAACGCTGCGTTGTTTGTCGTGCCAATCACTGTTGTGTCAGAAACACAGAAGTTGGGGATTGCTGCGCAAAATTCTCCAACACTCCCACAACATTCGGAAACATTTACGCAACATATCTACAACACATCAATGTTGCGCAGGGCGTAAAACTACCATTTTTTGTTTTGTCTGATGTTTCAAGTCTTACAACATTCGCGATGCAGAAATATGATACGCAGTATGCAAACAACAGCGAATTTTTAATAGTTAATGGAATTTTAAGTCCCAATGGTTTCTGCAGAGCTATATATTATTCGGGCATGCGCCTCGCAGACAAAGCAGCAAAAAACGTGAGTGTTCTGTCATTTATTCATAATTTCAAATCTTCTTCTGAATAGTACCTACGAATGCGGTACGGAAACAAGACTGGACTCGGTGTATGTTGTCTGTACATTTCCTTAAGCGTGAGTCCAATTTATTTCTTCTTCAATCGCGTTCGGATATGAGTGGATTTAAGCTAATTTGTCAATCAACTTTATTGTCCAAATATTGCCTTCTAGCAATCTTTAGGTGCTGCGGCCTTGTATTCAGCATCTGTGGCAGTATCAACAGGTGGGATATTTTCATTCATTTCCCTTCGATGTGCAGCAATAGTGGGTCACCTATTGACATTAATTAGTATCGTGGAACCTTATATTAATAAAGTTCGTTTTGTCTTGGTGCTTTGGAGCTTGGTCAGGAAACGTTTCTAAACAAAAGAAAATTCTAGTATGAATGCCTTTTTTTGTGAACCACACTGGTTTTGTTTTTATATTTCTGCTTAAAAGGTTGGGAAAAAAATGGGTCGCCTCTTACACACTCAGAAGTCCACAATTGTATTTATAAATACTATTTTGCACCGCAATACATCCGCAAGACTGTTTATTTGTCTTGTCTCCGTGCGCTTGCTTTATGCTGCTGCCCTCGTACATGCTAGTTTCTATGTTTACGAGTGAGAAAGCATTTTAGTGCGTCGTTATACTTATTTTTTCCTATACCACGTGCCAGTTTAAGTCCTGACGCAGCCTACAATATGAGGTAAAGGCACCAATCAAACAGCGTCGAAATCAGAAGTCACTGAGAATGTTTTGTTTGTGGTTGGTTCAGCGATGATATAACACATACATAAACATGACGAACACCGTGATTGTGCGCTTTTGATGCTATTTGATTGGCCCCATCAGCTCACAGCGTCGGCTGCGTTTTGGCATAAAGAGAAGCTGAAACAGTTTTGTGTTTGAGAAAAACACATAAATCTTCTTCATTTGGCCTACAGGATCACAAATATTCTGATTATTCTTCAATTTGGTGCACAGAGGATGCAGGAAATCATTTTGAAAATACCGCTGAAGCCACTCCTTTCGTGGGCGTTACGTCATAAAATGAGTTTTCAGAATTTCCGCTCATGCGCATCTTCAGCGCCCGCCTATCAGATCCTTGCACGCGCACTCCTGCTATTTTCAAAAAAGGTCAGAAAGAAACATCACGACTGGCGTCAGTTCTGGAGGAATATTGCCGCGCGCGAGGCCGAGCAAGCAACGCTCGGTCACAGACTTCTACGAGATTCGTTCTTATTCTTACTCGGGATGTAACTTTCATCATTTCGTCTTACTCGTGTTCTTGAAAGTACCTGTTCATTCTCACCCCGAACGCTCGAACCTTCTGGGCCAAATTTTTGAGATGCCAATTCACACTAGATAAAGAGCTGCGCGGAACCTTGTCGAGTCAGTCTCGCTCTCGCTTGCTGTTACGCCGTCGAATCGCCGCCCGATTTTCTGCTGTCTCGACGCTCGTTCTTTATTAATGCGAAAGCATTAACTGTCTCATGAACGAAGCCGGCGTTGTCTGTAACCGTCTGTTCCAGGAAAACGGCACCCACAAGCGGAACTCCTTTGGTCGGTGACGCATCATATCATATCACTCGTCACGGGATGCCGAGGAGGCGCAAAAGGTCAAAGCGGACGCGCCTCAGAAGTGAAAGAGAAACAATAATCATGAGCCATCCCCTTTGTGAAGGGGATGACCAGCGAAGCTGTTTAGAGGAGGGCACAGACGTGACACAGAAGTTTGAACATAGGTACGAACCCATTTATTGTCTTGATTTGTGGTCATCGTGATGAAAGCTGCGCACACACATGTCGAGGACTATCGCCGCCCGAGGAGCCGGAGGAAACTGTACACGCGCGACGAGACCGCCACCCGGCAGAAGGGAAGGAAATAAGTCACGCAAGCGCTTGGAATGACGACAAAGAGAGGGCGATGCGAGCCCTCTCTGAGTTTTTGTTGATGCACACGAAAAATCCACGGGACCCTAGCCATAAACAGCTTCGCTGTAAAAAGCACAGTAACGCAGATGGATTGTCACGGAAGCCGTGGAGCCGGCGGGTGCGCCGCGCCTGCACAGTAGGGGAGAGTGATGTCACCACCGGCGCGCCGCGTGAAGAAGAAAGACGTGGCACGCAGCTTGTAGGAATGCGCTGCGTTTAGGAATACTTTTGCATTCCTACACGTAAGCAGTCTTAAACGTCTCTTTCGAATATATTTGTTTTGCACAAGTTCATTCATTGAACTTTCAGTATGAAACGGGATTTTTGCTGGTCTGCTCCTGTTGTTGGTGACAATATACCTAGCAAGCTTGCAATTTCACGCGCTGTTCACACGAGCGACACGCGCTTGGTGGCGGAAAGATCATCTTATGACGTAACAACTGGTCAGAGGATTTTGGTATTTTTTCGTGCTTCGTTATCTTTAGGGAAAACGAACGTGATATAGACCCTTTGGAAAGTCAGGTGGCGATTATTAAAATATCAGTACCACTTCACAATGGCGGAGCAACTGACATCGTGGAACGTGAAAGTCATTCCATAAGGTATCTAACACTGATCTCTGGTGCAGTAGGCTGGATCGCGGATCGGGAGCACCGTCGGTGCGCCACCGGCGGCCATTGCTGACACCAGGCAATACACGCAAGTCTTTGGGAGAAACACACAAAAGTAAGAATATTGAAGCATGTACACTGTGCTCGGAGGCAAGTATTTTATTGTGTGCTGCGATCCCTATGTCGGGTGTTTGGAGATTGCATAGGTATTTGTCAAACGTTCAAACACCGATTCAACAAAGCAAAGGTACCGGAGCACCTACGGCTGAGCTGGCAAGCTTGCTCTCTTAGTGGAGCTAAAACAGAACTTGCCGTCAATGAGACCGTCCTCGGGAAAGCCCAGAAGTTTAAGAATGACAAAGAAGTTCCATCTCGATAGCGGCTTTCCGGGAGTGAGCGTATTCTGCGTAGCAAATCATTCGAGCTTATCGTCTGCTAAACCCTACTCAACGAAACTGCCACCGACCTCACGGTAACTCTATGTATCAGTCGCCTCATTGAGCTGCACTACATTTTTCGCCCAGCGGAGTCGCTTTCGACCACAAGATATTTATTTATAAGAACTGCGAGGGCTGTCAGTTTTAATGTTTGTACGCAAGCTATTTGACGGGCTTATCGAAAAGCAGTCAAAAGCTTCATTGCCGACAACAGCTCAGAAACCCGAAGGAAAAATCCATCAATGTAACGCTGTCTGGCAGTCGATGTTTTCTGGTGGATACCTGCCTGTGCCTTATTGTACGTCAAGCACGTCTGATTGGCCAACAAGTTACTCTGACCGACAGTCAAACTCCAGTCAGACTGCGCTTGTCGGCTTTCTGATGGTTTCCTGGTGGCAGTCGGCCGCCGCGAAATGCCGTCAAGATTTCTTGGTGGCGATTCTGTCTGTAGATCGATTGTCTCTGACTGTACGTCAAAAAGCTTTGACGTGCAGACAGACGTACGGTCAAAGGACGTAAAGTTCGTTCGGATACGAATATTTCGTCAAATCTATGAATACGAAAAATAATCTATGCACGAGAAAACGATTTCGGAACGTGAGCCCATAAAACCGCTGATGTTAGAGATATGACAAGCAGGGCACCCGACAACCCTGATCAGAAGCCCGCCGAAACGCCGAAAATGCCGAGCACGCCAAACGCGCCACTTTCTACTTTTGCCACTTTCGCTTCGCCCATAGAACCTTCGCCGAGCTTTCATGAACGATCGCTCTCAACTCGTTTTGTTTGCGCGCTTGTGCCACCCAGTCGATCCAGCCCGAGCTCTACAATGTCTTATGTTTTAGTAGAATTTCTCCTCGACATGACCCAGTGTGTCGTGAGTTCCGACTATAGCCTCGTTTACATGAAAGCGACTTCAGCGCATCGACTCCACTCGTTCTTCGAACGAAGCCGACGCGGCAACGTTTACATGAATGCGGACTAGAAGGTGGCGCCCACAGTTTATCATATACAGTTTGCCCACTGTAGAATAAGCCTGTGGTAATCGGAAGACATGGTGTTGAGAGTATTTTTGCATGCAGCGCCCCTCACCACATATCGCGAACTAAACCACTTTTTATGCTTCTGTTTTGTTGTTTTGCTTTCAAGGATGGCGGCCCCCATGGTATTTTGGTTTCCGTTCCTCGCGTTGCTATTGCTTTAATTTGCAGCGCCCGTCACAGGTGACAGGACACCATTTCCAGGCGCTCACATTCAGACAAGAAAGCATCTTTTCACGTAGGGGACTGTTTATTGGGTCTCTGCAAGGTATAATTCAATCGAAAAGAGTCACAAACATAGCACACAATACAGCCATAGAACAAAGTACAAAGTTTGCACGGATGCCGGTCAATTTACAAACAAAAACAAAACCGACGACTTTTTTTTTTTTTTTTTGCGGAGTATTGGCATGTTATGACAGACATATTGTGGATGGCAGCTTTTAGAGCAAGTGTGAAACGCGATATCGAACACACAGCTTAGTGCAATACATTTTGACAGGTCACAAGGACATCAAGAGGCATGAAAAATAGAGCACATCAAATCATATATGTACTGCAAAAGTAAACAATACAAACTCAACACTGCATGCACACAGCATTATCTAGAGCAATTAAGAAATTCTACAGAATTGAAAGCTTCTGACTGTTCTCCTGTCATAAGTTCTGTTGCTTAAATAAAGCACAGGCTTTTTAGAGCGCTCGGAGCTCTTTACCGATCAAGGGAATAACGCATAATGACGACTCGTACAAGTTTTTTTTTTTTTTTTAGCTGACGTGAACAATTAATTTTTTCCGAACACCGATTGACAAGGAGACGTAGTGCCGTTTTCAACGCAACAATTCGCCGATAAATTTTTTTTTCTAACAGGATTTGAACTAGGGTTTTACCTACCAGAACGATCACATATGTTTGCACTAGTTGGGTGCCCTTATTTCAAGGGCACTACTTGAGAACACATTAAAATGAACGCGATCAGTAAATTCTAAATCGAAACTGCGACACCGGAGTACGCTCAGCGATTTCTTCAGTTTCGTTTGGGCTGCATATCAGTTTCGAGCTCTCTCTACATGTGCAAAGCAGCGGTAACTTTGTTCTTCACGATTCCGAATAGAAAGACGATTCGGCACTAGCTTCATTGATGCAAGGAGGAAAATCAGCACCTCACAAAACTTAATATACACACGTTTATAATTCACCACTATACGAGTCTTTGTAACGGCGAATTCCTCAGCGATATTTGCCTCGGAAACGACGACTTTCAGAGAATCGAAGTATAAATATAACACAATGCTATTTGCAATAACAAAACTTAGAATATACAACTTACCAGCTTCTCAGCGGGTGCTTTATTATCAGCTTCGAATTTAAACGCCTAAAACGCAAGTGTACTCCGCAATCTCCGCAGCAGCCCGTCACCCAGCGCCTCGATGGCCTCGACTCATCTCATTTGTCGTAACCTTGGGTAAACCCTGTAACGCTTTTCGGTCAAACATTCTTTTTATTCCTTCCCGAAAAAAATTGGGTCTCTCATGTTTTTAAAAATTAGAATTACTGGTGTAATTCATTGATTCTATAACAATTACTTTTACACGGCGTTCTGTAACAAGAAATCAGAAACATAAAAAGTGTTTAGTCTGCGATATGTGGTGAGGGCGCTGCCTAACGCGCGATTACCGGAAGTGGCCTGAGTGGGACCACTGTACGCTTATTCCAACGAGGTAGAGGGCTTAGGAGTGATAAACCGGAAGTTCGGAAGTGGCACCCCCGGCTGCCGCCATTTTGTACGCAAAAGTGACCACACGTCACGTGACCTCACAAGAGCCGTGACGTCACCGGTAAGATGGCAGCGCCCAGAGCTGGGGAACGTGAGTTTGTTCGGTGCGCGGCAGCTGCGATGTGTAGCTGCTTTCCGACGACTTCGGTCTTCTTCGTGCTCGCTGACGCAGTAGTAATGTGAAAATGTGAAGAAATGGAGACTTTATTACCTTTTCCTCAATATCGCCCTGTATCATCTGGATATGAACACCTGCGAGACAGCATCAGCCGTGTCGCCGTACCGGTGCTCGGATTCCCGGATGTGTTCGAGGGTCGATAGAACTTTGAGTGCTTTTAGCACGCAATTTTCGCTTTCTCTTAGCTTTGTTTGAACGTTGAAATGTCTGAGAATCGACGCGTGATATGTATACGTCGGACGTAGGAGCTCTGGGGAATTCGTTTCAGCCCTAGGGTAACTGCACAATCACAGCCAACTTTTAGCGAGGAAGCTCCTGCGATCTTTACGTTTTGTACTTATAAACAATTTTGCGATATAACTCCTAGCATAATACATTCGCATTTTTTCTAGCTTCGTTTGAACGTCTGAGAATCAGCGAAAGGTAGCCGTCGCATGACGGACTTAAGGGAAGTTGTTTCAGCTCCTGCGTCACTGAATAACCATAGAAACTTTTAGGAGGAAGCTCCGCGATCTTTAACACTTTGAGCGCAATCGACGATTCTACATTCGATCGCTTTTTTCCTTTTCTTGGTGAGTGGACTTGTACACTTATTTTCAGCTGCGAGGATGACGTTTTCTATTGAGTGGGGGGATGAATAAATCGTTGCAGGCACCTGTTTCAGTGCTATTCGACTTGCTATTTTTGGTGTAATGCATAGATTAATTGCACAATTTTCTCTTTCGTAGGTTTTTTGCAGCAATACTTTTTTCTCACCAAGAGTGCATTAGTATTAGTCGGTCAATTATTTACTTGTATGCAGTTGCACCTGTCAAGATGATTCATACTTGTGTTCACTACCTTGCCCGAAAAGCAGTCTTGTTGAAAAATGTTGACTACCATTCCTTTTGGTCTCCTTCAATAGACTTCTTCTAAAGTATGAGCTGCCTATACTTCGTATTACCATAACCTGAAAAAGCGCAACCGCCACAGCCCCCTCGTACCAATCAGATTGACGGAGTGAAGGCATGTGAGAAATCTGAGCTGACGAGCACTCTGATGATATGTTGTCATGCGCCTCTCTCCAACATGCCTATTGACTCACCAAGACTGCTAGCCTTGCCGTTGTGCCAAATTGTGATGGAACGAATTACAGTAGCTATATACTCTAATTGCCCAGGCCTTCATGCTTTGGCTTACTTGATCGACAAAGAATGTTATGTCACGCCATCACTGTGAACTCGGCTGAGCGCCTATTGGACTCGAATGCTGCATTAGCGCGTTCGACGTGAACTGGGGTATATTCGTGTGCTTTGCACTGAAAAAAATGGCGACAGTTGTGTTGCTTGATCGGGTTTTGCAAAGCGGTATATTGTGTCATATGTATTGGAAGTGTCCTGCTATGTAAGAATGCATGAACACATACCATTAAACTAGATGCTCAGAGGTGTGTTTGTTTTTGCAACTAACAAGTTACAGCAGTGTGCTTTAATGTTATTATCATGTGCGTAAGATTCTAAGTATCCTCTCTGCAAATGTCTACAAAGGCACCTGGAGAGAATAAATTAATCAACAACATTTTCACATCACTGGAGTTGGTTTTCGGATGCGCCATATGTTCAGTAGAAGTGGAACGAGTGCAGCCCAACGCCACCAGTCTGGTATGTCCCCTTAATTAATATTGAGGGTCGAGAGATGCAGTGCATTCAAGAGTTCCAGCACGTGCGGTGAACAGAATTCTAGTAGAGACTCTGAAGACGTAAAGGCGAGCGGAAATATGATTATTAGGCTAGTGTACAAAATATGTTGATTTCCACTTCGATTACATAATTATTGGTTCTTTGCAAATGGTTTCCATAACGAGTTCTTTCTGCGACAGTCTTGTGTCAGGCGTTCAGTCATAGTCCCTGGCTGTTTGTCGGATTATGCTCCTGGCACGTCGGAGTTCAGTTTGGCTGAGTGGCAACTTTGACCGACTGATGCCGTCTGTGTAATCAGCACGCCATGTGCGGCCACTGACATCTAATGCACCGAGCTGCAGGGCTGGCTTCTAATCCGCAAATTTTCCTGGTAGTTTTCCATCAATGCAGCAAGCTCGGGCATGTATGAATGCTTCGGCGTTGAGTGTCTCGTTGAATCGGCATTGAATAGTAACGGTTAGCCGATGGCGGTCATCGTGACTTTGTGGTATAAGTCGCCCTCGGTTCGTCAGATGCCGCTTTGCTCGAAGTCTCCAGTTGAAATGCCTGTCGAACTTGTTCCAGAAACAATCTCGGCAATCAAAATAAAAGCCGGGCAACTGATGGCAGGGAGTAAGCTTCCTGGTCTCTCCCGGACAACGTCGTGGATGTCGCGGATGCCTGGGAGACTGGCATCGAAGCTGCAGCTGGACGACTCGAGTGTCGAGAAGCTGGGGAGTTGTTGATAGCGACAGGCTCCGAGCCTGCAGTGTACAGGCTCGGGCCTGCAGCGCGGTGATATGAACCCTTCGACTGTTGTCGTGGAGTTGCGGACAAGGCTGCCGGAGGTGTTGTCACCCCATGGGGGACATGGATTCTTAGCTTCTTGTCCTCATGGCTATCAGGGTTGGCGTAAGTGCTCGATCACGCCCAAAACATCTTCTCACGAAGGCGGTGACGCTCTTCGTTGGGGCCGCATCCCTGAGACAGAATCAGGAATTCGGCTCTCCTGAGTCTAATGTCGGCTGATGAACGTGCGCTTCAGCTCGATCGTGCAAACATCCCGGGACGTTAAGGAGGATTCGTGGTTCTCAAACCAGTGCCTGGCAGTTTCTTCCACGAGAAGTGCATAGGTTCTGCAGGAGCTGGTTGTCCGTCTACCCACTTGGCGGGCGACACCGGCCATATATTTCAATCCAGCCCTCGACGTCTTCATGCACCCACGTGAAAAGGGCATCAGGTGTGGTGCGACAGGCGTACAAACGACTGATGGAGCGAACGGCTGGTTGCTGCTACAGGTTTGTCATTGTCGGCTCAGTCAGCTTCGGTTTTTCGGCATGGGCCGAATCACCGGTGGTTCTTGCTGGTAGCAGCGACTGGCTCGGATATCAGGTTCTTCTGGTGCATTTCCAGGTTCGTCCTTGTGGTACTCGCTCGTCTTCCGGTTTTTCTGCCGGGCTTGGGATAGGACTTGGTTCACTGCTCGCCGGGCGTTTAAGACGCGGGCAACTCGGCTGAGGAGCCGCCGGGTCCACCTGGAGGAAGGGCTATGGGTAAAGTGTGCAGCACCTCCACCAGAACATGCGATGACAGCTGAGCATGGTCTGGAACTTTCCAGAATAGTAAATATTATGATAGAAAATAGGACTCGAGCAAGCACCTGTGACAATATATCAAAACAGACAGAAGGGAGTCTATCCTGACCACTAAGCGTCGCATTGTTTTAGAGGCATTCTGTTCGAATCAATCCTCTCCTTCGGGGTTTGGCGACTGCTGTGGGACTGAACCGAACTGAAGTGGATGTGGAACCGCACTGTCGGTAATGAGCGCTGCAGACTCGTCGCAAAGCGGCGTGAACGGGTGGACTGGGTAGGTAACACGCGCGATGAAATGCCCGCGCGCTGGCACCAACCGGCGTACCGAGTGTTGATGAAACTTGTGTCGACGAAACATGCGACGGACCACGCGGAATCAATACCAAGGGGCACGACACTCTTG
>JAZHYW010018883.1:0-29051 GCA_037355805.1 Ixodes ricinus | reverse complement strand
ATATGTATTGCTAGATAAAACGATCTAGAAATGTAATATTTTAGTTGTATGTCCTCTATTTGAGCCAAATTTGCGTGAAACAAAAGTTTAGGTTTAGCCAAATGAGCACACATTCTTCGCGATTGCGGCTCAAATAGAGGACATACAACCAAAATATTACATTTCTAGATTGTTTTTTCTTGTAGTCGACTTGTATAACAAAATAATATAAAAATAAAATTTACAAAATGGGGCGTTTTTGAGAAAATTGACTTTAAACTAACATTTGATTTTTTTTATAACGTTTACGTGAAGGTAGCGGAAAGGATAATGAGATATCATAATGATATTATATATAATGGGTTGTTTTTAAGTTTTCTATAGAGTTAAAGAGAAAATTCTATTTTAAGTGCAGACAAGTAATGACATGTCAAGTTGACCAAATATTACCTAGTGACGAGTTTGACATTTTTAGAAAACAATACAATTTCTTAAAATATTTGAATACGTCAAAGTATCTTTATAGTACCTTATTAAATGAGGGGAAAAGTTAAAAGGGTGCTAAAAACACCCGCGCAAGTAGAGGGTGGTGACGGTGTGGCAACACTAGTTTCTACGCTAAATCCGAGAACAACATGTATATTTGCGCACTCCTTTATTTGAAAAATGCCCAAAAAACATATATTTTTTCTGTCAAAGTTAAAATTGCACTTTTGTTTTACGTTCCGATTTGAGATGAAAACACCCATAAAAAGCTAAGGTTCAAACTTTGCCAGTGTATTGCCCTGTATATGGTTCATCTGTGCATGAAATATTGTTATCCAGTTAACGGGAGCAATTTACGAGAAGTTTACCACAGGGGCATATTTTGAAAAATCATTAAAAAAAGGTAATCTTTAATATTTTCATTTATACTGAAATTTTAACGTTTATAATATTCAACAGAATATTACTATTTTTCGTGTGGATTTGAAGTTATAGTTAAATTGATAACAAAAATGTAGCGGCGCATACCTGCCCATACCCATTATTATTAAAAAAGCGTGTACGGGTGGTTAGAAATATACGAGGCGGTAGGGAAGGGAAAATTTTGTACGTTTTCGTACTAGAACTTCGTTTTATTTTCCTGTCTTCACCAAGCGTCATTTCTCCAACGCTTTGTTGTTATTATTACATTTTTCTACGCATTTGTTTCTGTGTTTTAATAGCAATTTTCGCACAATTTCTCTGTTCTCTCCTCCCATTTTACGGATATGCCTTGCGCGCTTTGACTCCAATTTTTGTAAACCCCTACCTGCTTAGGCCGCAACTCGGCTCCGCAAAATTCTCAAATAAAAAAATAAAAAATCGACCAAAAAACACTACAGTGCCGGAGAGGCGCCACTTGCAAGTTCTAATGCCTCTTCTCATGCGCCGGCGTTGACCTTTCAGCGACTGGAGCCACCGTAAAATGGCGGCAACTTGAGGTACACCTTTCCAGGCGCCGCCTAATTTTTGAACTCCGATTTTCGCAACATCGCTTTTTCCGTCTCGACAGAATTCCAAAAAAGTTAACATTTTAATGTACTCGTCAGCGTTCTTGTTATGGCCTCTATACTATTCTCGATGTATCCTGTTTTTTTTCGAACGCATACTGATATGTATATACGGCGGTGTGAGAAGTGGGTAGTACTCCAAAAAAGCCGATTGTGAGCGCCACACTGTGCGCCGCCATGGAACCATAGACACACAAAAAAAAGAGTAGGCATTGCAAAAAAAGATTGCGATTGAATGAGATTGTATGTACGTAACTTAATTCTATAGTGACAATGGTTTGAGAATCATGAGTCGAATTTTGTTATACTGGTATCTACGTCAGTGATGGTGCAGCAAGTTACTTTAGCACAAGCACACTACAGGAGGTGCGAGCAACGAGTGCATATAGTTGGGGCTAGTACAGTTTCCGCAAGTGGACATGGCAGGAAGTGCCTGCGACAAATGAGGGCACTGCGCAACGGCAACAAATTTTCGACGTATTTCACTCATAGCCCAGGTCGGTGTCATAGCCTTTACGGCGTCAGAGGGTTGCCCCACTGGAATACTAAACGGTAGTAATGAAACACCCATCTTCCGACGTCAAAGAAAGCAGCATTGTGTGTGGAGTCACTTGTGCGGTCTGATTATTCGTACTCATGTTGGCTTTAGCAACAGTAGACGTCTTCGACAGTGCATCAGATCGAGGTGATTCCAGATGCCATTCAAAGAAGTGAACAGTCGCTACAGTGGCAAATGGAAATTTTTCGGAGCAGCAGCTTACTGCGACACTGTGGCCGCGTCCAGCAGTAATGGAGACAACTGTTGATTACGTAATAGGATCTATCACATTTCAAATGCCAATTTTATGTTTTCTCTACATCATTTGAACACGGCCAGTAGCCTCACAGTGTGTCTGAAATTTATCCGGAAATCTAGACAACAATAATTGGAAATGTCACGCCCAAGAATGGATTCCTTATTTCTCACGAACTCCGTCACGCTTCGCAGTTCTACATTTTCTACTACTTGCCCTCGTCTTGAAAATTCGGCGATTATTGCCTGTGTGAATGTTAGAGCGTCTGACAGATTATAGTCTGATTCGCGTAAAGGAAGAAATTTAAGATGGCTCATCTCGATTTCGACAATTTAAGCGAATATTGAATAAACGCGTCCAAATCGTAAAATTTACCTTTTGCGACAGATCATAAAGTCACCGAGAATATGTTTACTTCCTTTGTTTTATGTATAGCTCCAAGAAAATATTAAAGCCTAAAGTGAGACAACAGTTCTCTTCATGTTCAGGAATGAGCCATGTCGTAAAACGCGCGTGATAGACAGATATTCCCGCTATTTTCAGGAAAATTATTTTCCGCAAAAGAAGAAGCAGCAATGTTAAATATATATTTACGGTAAGTTAACAAAATCAATGACATACCTTCGACTGTTCGAAAACGCCTGTCATAGGCCTGCCACCAGACTTTAAGTATCGATTTCAGCGTCAAAAAATTGTCGGCGGCATTGAAAGAAGGCGCAGTCTGTTCTGCCGTGTCCTACTTATGTTACCGCCGTTTGTAGGCTGATCTGCGCCAGTCGCTTCCTGTTGCTTCATCAGACAGACGCGATACGCCGCCGTTGTCGATACTTTGCAGCAGCGCCAGGTGATACCGACGTTCACGACGGTCATTTTTGGTATCATTGCATGAAAATAATAGAATTTTCCTGTGTCCACTGTGCCAGTCAATTGTCTTTTCGATCAGTACGTGTTTTTGCTTTTTTATGATAATGAAATTGGGAAAATTGCATGCACGTCGCTTTATATATAACACACCTGGGCCATACTCGCCATTCAAAGCCAATATTATTACGTAATATTTTCGCAGACTTGCCAGCGGGGCATATTATAAATGTCAATATCGCATAGCAGTACAGCATGGCCTTTGAATGATCCAGTCAATGCCTTTGATGGCTCGCATACTCTGTAAATTTCCGCAATGCAGATTATATTACAGTAATAATAGACGGAAACCTTTGCACATGTTTTAGAGACACCTTTATTATTGCAGCAGAAGGTGCCGCGTTTCAGTTCTGTTTCAAATACTGGCATCAATACTTTCGTCATCCTTTTCCTACGCTAATTTGTCAGTGAATATTGTAGACCCGTAGCGAGAACAATGTATTGCCAGTCAATATCGTACATTTTAAATGCGCATCGAGACACGCGGAGCGGCTTGTTTGCCAGCGCGCATGCGCGTAGCCGTGCGGGCAAAACGCCTGGCTCTGCTTCTGCCATTGCAAGCTGCGTGGCGCGCTGTTGCCGATCACGGTGATTTACGGTGCGTCGTATTGCCAGATGCCCAATATTTGAGCTGTTACCTGATGAATTGCAGAACAGAATCAGGGCGTGGACGCCTTTGACGATCTGCATGCCAACACATCCGCTGGACTTCGACGTTACTGATGCCGACGGCTCACGTCGCCATTATCTAGTTTTTCGCCGTTATCGCCATACGACACGCAGGCAGAGTGTTCCCGAGAAGGGCGATTACTTCGATGGTGTTTGATTACAGAGTGGTCTGCGTATAAAGACAATCTGATCGACAAGGTGATATTTCCACTTCATGACAGGTGATATTAGCTGCAATGTTTTGAACAGCCAGAATTAAGGTAACATAGCGTTCTGTTGAATGCCCGTTATCGTTAATGCGTTATTTTTAGCATCAGGCATTTCACTTTTTCGATGTAGCACAGTAAAAATACTACGTTATATCAGTAACGTAGTTACGTTACTGTTACTTTTCCTCATTTTTAGTTCATAGTGAATTCTTTAGTTTTTCTTTTTTCTTGTGAGTAATCTAGAAATCATAGTATTGATCAGCGAAATTCTGATTTATGAGCTTATGCATATTTCCGTATCAAATAAAACTGTAAAACGTGTCAAACATATCAAAAACGCAGAAAAGGTTACTTTTTAGGGTAGCGGTAACGCGTTCCTTACGCAGTTTCAGTAACGCACGCATTTGGCAGCAGATATCGATGACTAACGCCTGTTCAGCGACTTTTCGCTTGTAGAGCAGGAAGGTTCTCACCAGCCACGCGCTGGTCGGAGGCTCGCTACACCCGTGCTACCAAGCAGAAGGGGATCGGCGACAGGACGGCAGTGTTGTAGGCGTTACCGAAAAAAAGTCACGAAATACGTTACTCTTTACTTGCAAATAAGAGGTACGCGTTACTGAGCTACGTTACCTAAAAATAAAAGGAACGCGTTACCGCTACCAATAAAAAGTAACGCACGTTACTTCTGCGTTTTTTTTAATTATGGTTTGACACGTTTTACGGTTTTGACGATACAGGTATGCATAAGCTCATAAATCAAGAACTACTTTGTTTATGCAGAAACTGAACATAATTACTTTATCTCTTTTCACGGTTTCACCTAGATACTCACAAGAAAAAAAGAAAAAACTAAGAAATTCACATGGCTTGACGGAAAAAGTTAGAAGTGTATAATTTCTTTAAAACTTGGGAAGAAGTAGCAACGAGTAACGTAACTACGTTACTTGGAAATAGTAACGTAAGTACGTTACCTGTTGCTGCATCGAAAAAGTCGAGTAGGGTACTACGTTACTAAAAAAGTAACGCATTAACGGTAACGACGTTACTTGGAACGTGTTACCGCCAAGACTGCAGTACGGTTAAAGCGTTGCCGTTTGTCATGCCTTGTGGTCATGAGGGTAGGGAAAGTATCATACCTTGACTCGAAGACGCTGTGTGTATTTAATCAATTAATAAATACACTTCCGCAGACCCACAGTCTGCTCATCCAGCGCAGAAAGCGTCTCGAAGTAATCGTAAGCCTCGAGAGACATGTACACCTGCACCGTGTCGGCCGTGAACTGGCTTGGCGAAAAAACTAAATAAATGACGACGTGAGCCGTCGACGTCGGTGGCTGCAACTTCGCGTCGGAAGTCCAGCAGGTCTTGTTTACGGCGTACGGATCGTCAAAGGCAACACCGTCCACGCACAGTTTGTCTCGATACCGCTACAGTTCAGGCTCGGGTAACGAGCTCAAATAGTTGGGCATCACATACGACATACGTTGGCAGGAAATACGACGCACAAATAAAGCTAAAAGCGTCCCTACAACGTTAACAGACAGCGCACGCCACACAACGCAATGGCGAAAACAAGGAGAGCCCGACCGGTTTTGCCCACACAGCTTCCGCGCATGCGCGGCTTTCCGGCCATGTTGGTAAACAGAGCCGCTCCGCGTGTGGGTCACCTTCTCAGTCAAGTGCGCATTTTGCGTATCGCGCGATGTTGACATTTTGGGCGGCTTCCCCAATAAAACAGTTCTCGCTACGGGTCTACAAATATTCACTGACAAATTAGGCATAGGAAGGATTGACAAAAAGTATTAATCACCGAGTATTAGGGTCGTTATTTTACGAAAACAAGAACGCAAACACGGCACATTTCGCAATAACGCTCTGAATTAACGATATTTTTATTCACCGTATCTATAAAAGCTATGGTCTTAAAAGTTTCCCAGTCTATTGTCCTGTATATAGCTCATCTGGGAATGAAATACCGTTTTCCTGGTTAGCGGGAGAAATTTACAAGAATTGCTCACAGAAGGCCATCTAACTAAAAAAGGCATTATTTTGAAAATCATTCTAAAAAAAGGCCATCTTTAATTTTCTTTCTCTCCGATATTGACATTTATAATATGTACTAACAGAATCTGCAAAAAACATAATGCAATATTCGTGTGGCTTTGAAGTTATAAAACGAGAAATATGGCCAAATTGACGCTAACGCTGTTGCCATAAAAGGGGCGTGCACATACCAATTTTTCCCAATTTCATTATCATAAAAAAAGCTTAAAAATGCTACGTGCTGGTCAGAAAAAGACGAATTGACAGCACAGAGGTGGACCGTAGTTTTGAAGGGAAAATTCCTAATACATTTTCGTACAACCGATACAAAAACGACCGTCGGCCGGAGCGATCGAGGTGCGCCACGCTGTAACATGCTTCGCGGTACCTGTTTCAACAGCCGGCGTATAGCGTCTCTGTCTACACGACGTAAAGGAAGCAACAGGAGCGACTTTGAAAACAGATCAGCCTACAAACTTGGCGGTAACATGATATAGGAAGTAGGACACGGCAGAACCTGAACCTGCGCCGCCTGTGAGCGCCAATAGATCCGCCGCCGTTGAGGGGGCCCGCACAACGCGTAGAAAATAGATACTTAAAAAAAAGAATTCTGATTGACTGAAATTTTCTGTATTGGGCGTTTTCAGACAGAGTCGAAGGATCATGTCCGGTGGACGTTTTTTGTTCTTTTTTACCAAAATATATATTTAACTTGTGCAAGCGCAAAAGCATATTCCAACTTTTTTTGCGGAAAATAAAATTGCTCCTGAGGAACAAAAATAACAAAGTCTCTGTCGGTATACGCGCACGTTTTTGCGACTTGCGTAAAACCGTCCTTCTGGATATTTATGAAAGAAAAACTGTTGTCTCCTTAGGCTTAATATTTTTTGTGCAGACTGTACATAAAACAAAAGGAGGTAAACATGTATTCTCGATTACGAAGCAATTCAGAGCTTTATGGATCCTAATCTTAAAAAGACTGGAAATTCAAATTTTTTTAACACGATTTGGACGCGTTTGTTCAATATTCGCTTAAATTGTCAGAAAATCAGTTTGAAATGAAGGCCATCTTAAATTTTCTTCTACTTTTCACCCAGATCAAGGCTTATAATCTCTCCTATCAGGCCCTTCGAAAATGCTTTGCAGTATTTTTGTATTCTTGATTTTACAGAGCGATAAATATACAGAATTGCCGTAAGGAGAGTAAAGAAAGATAGAACGTTGCCGATTTCAAACAAGGGCAAGAAAGTAGTAGAAAAATGTAGGAAGCCTGTAAAGAGAAAGCACGTTGACAGGAGTTCGTGAAAAATAAGAATCCATTCAAAAGATTACAGGCGTGTTTGAAGAACAATTAAACAATTTAAATACAGATTTCCCGGATCGGGGAATTTCGGAGCCTACCCTTCAGGGAGGCTGGGCTGCTGACGACCAGGTTTAAATAGTGTTAAGAAAAAACACATGTTTAAAGTGGCACATTTGAAATGAGTTTAATGAATTAAGATCCTGTGCGTACATTCGGCAGTTGTCTCATGCATTATTTCTGCCGGACGCTGACCTGAGTCGGTCACGGTGCTCTTTTGGCACTCCGAAGAGGAACATCTGTTTTCCCATTTTGCCTGTAGCGATCACTGTTCGCTTCTTTTAGTGGCATCGCAAGATCGCGACCTCGATCTGATCGCAGTCATAGGAGACTTTACTGTCAAAGCTATGCATTTTCTGCGTCTACTGTTCTTGCTAAAACAGCTGTGGTTGCGAAGTGTCGGACCGCGTACACTGCCACAAGTGAGTGACTTCCACACACAACAGAAACGGAGACCTACTCCTTTGCTTTCATCTGCCTGAACGATTTGACGTCGGAGGTGGATTAGTTTCACGTTCTGCCGTTTAGTGTTCAGTGGGGCAACCACCTCTGACGCCGTAAGGGGCCTTATGACGCCGACCTGAACACCGACGTGGTGGGCCGTCAGAGGTAGTACCGTTGCCTGGTGCTTGACACGGCCCTCGATTTCATCGCAGGCACTCCTGCCATGTCCACTTGCGGAAACAGTACACTAGCTTGGCTAACATGCACTCGTTGCTCTGCACCTCGTGTAGTTGGTGCTTGTTCTTAAAGTAGCTTGCTGCACCATCACTGACGTAGGTCACATGAGCATAACCAAATTCGATTTCATGATTCTCCAAACCGTTGTCATATAAATTAAGTTACGTATACAATCTCATTCAATCGCAATCTTTTTTTTGCAATGTCTCTTCTTTTTTGTGTGTGTATGGTTTTCCATGGCGGCGGATCTATTGGCGCTCACAATCGGCGCAGGTTCAGGTTCTGCCTCGCCCTACCTCCTATACACCTTTTTTCGTTTAGCCTCGCACCCAGCCGCGTTGTCTCCATATCCGGTATGCGTTCCGAAAAAAAGCAAGAGATTACATCCCTGAATAAGTAACAAAGTATAGAAGGGCCATAACAAGAACGACTGACGGTTGCAGTTAAAATGTTAACACGTTCTACTGTCGAGACGAGAAGAAAGCGATGTTTTCACGCATATCGGAAGTTCCAGAATTAAACATGGCGGCGCCCACGTGGAAAAGGTGGTATATCAAGTTACCGCCAAGGTTGTAGGCTGATCTGTTTTTGCAAAGTAGCTCCGGTCACTTCCTTTACGCTGCGTAGACAGCGACGCTACACGCCGGCTGTTGAAAGAGGCATTGCGAAGCATGTTACAGAGTGGCGCCTCTCGATCGCTCCGGCCCATGGATATTTTGGGTCGGTTGTACTTTTAATTTTTTTTTATTTAGGAATACTGCAGGCCAATTGCGGCCCAAGCAGGATTGGGGGTTACAAAAAGTGGAGTCAAAAAAGCGCAACACCAGGTAATCCGTAAAATGGGAGAGGGGAACAGGGGAAATTGTGCGAAAATTGTAATAAAGCACAAAAACAAATGCGTAGAAAAAAATGTAATAGCTCACAACAAAGTTGGGAGGGGTGGCGGCAGTGGGGAACAGGAAAATAAAACGAAAATTCCTAGTACGAAAACGTACTAGGAATTTTCCCTTCAAACTACCGCCCCTTCTCTGTGCTGTCAGTATGTCTTTTCCTAACCACCCCGTAGCATTTTTACGCTTTTTAATAATAATGAATTTGTGAAGAACGGGTATGCGCCCGCCCCATTTATGGCAACCGCGTTAGCGTCAATTTAGCCATCTCTCTCGCTTTATAACTTCAAATCCACACAGATATTGCATTATGTTCTTGCAGATTCTGTTAGTACATATTATAAACGTTAATTTCGGAGAGTATAAATAATATTAAAGATTACCTTTTTTTAATGATTTTCAAAATAATGCATATGCCCCTGTGTGAGCGATTCTCGTAAATTGCTCCCGTTAACCAGCCTGGATAACCAATATTTCATGCACAGATGAACCATATACAGGGCAATACACTGGCAAAGTTTGAAGACCTTAGCTTTTATGTATGGGTGTTTTCATCTCAAATCGGGCAGGCTAAAAGGGTCTAATTTTTAACTTTGACGGAAAAAATATATGTTTTTGGAGCATTTTTCAAATAAAGGAGTGCGCAAACCTTATGTTGCCGAAATTTTTTGTTCTCGAGTTCCGAAGCGTAGAAGCCGCACTTGCAGAAACTAGTGTTTTTGCCCGCCGTCGCCGTGTTTGACACCCTCTGCTGGCGCTAGTGTTTTTTATACACCCTTTTAACTTTTCCCCTCATTTAATAGGTACTATAAAGATACTTTGACGTATTCAAATATTTTAAGAAATTGTATTGTTTTCTAAAAAAGAAATGTCAAACTCGTCACTCAGGTCGATATTTGGTCAACTTTGACATGTCATTACTTTGTCTGCACTTAAGGTAAATTTTCTTTCTTTAACTCTATAGAAAACCCAAAGCAAGCCCATTATATATATAATAATATCATTATGATATCCTCATTATCCGCTCCGCTACCTTCACGTAAACGTTATAAGAAAAAACAAATGTTGAAAGTTTAAAGTCAATTTTCTCAAAAAACCCCATTTTTGTAAATTTTTATTTTTTATATTATTTTAGATATACAAGTCGACTACAAGAAAAAACAATCTAGAAATGTAATATTTTGGTTGTATGTCTCTATTTGAGCTGCAATCGCGAGAAATGTGTGCTCATTTGGCTAAACTAAGCACACATTTCACGCGATTGCGGCTCAAATAGAGGACATACAACCAAAATATTACATTTCTAGATCGTTTTATCTTGTAGTCAACTATTATATCTAAAAAATTAAAAATAACTTACAAAAATTGGGTTTTTGAGAATTCGACTTTAAACTTTCACAAACAAACCTAAAAGCGGCATTGTGCGCCTCTACTATTTGGAAAATATGTTTTTATTTTTGTTTACGTTTTCAGAATGAAACGTAAAGTAGGCGAGCTTGCTATATTCATTGTAATTTAAAACTTGAAATAAGGGAGAAACCACATAAGCACACTACAAAACAATGAGTAACAAGTATATATAAATCAAAAGGCAACGCAACATGAAAAAAATTGTTTCTAAATAAAACGGTTCAAAGGAAACGAAGGTGACTACTCATTATACAGCTTATTACGATTGAATGATAAATTCTCACACCACTCAAATCTGTACATAAATCTTCTGGAATTTCTTTAAAGGGGGACCAACAGAAATATTCTTCCGCCTGGCGGAAAGTCCTCCTCGCCCTCTTTCTTTCCCTTTCTCTCTTGTATTGTAGCACGGCGAGGCGAGGGGAAAGGTCCCCTTTTGCGCCGGCTTCTTCTGAGAGGATAAGCCGAGAAAATCCCCATTCTGAGCGACGGGCGATGGGTGCGGCAGCAGCGACCTCGTGACTTACAGGTATCTTCAGCTCCTATCGCGTAATCTGCCCTTTTTTTTGGGGGGCGCTCGCCAAGCCTAGCCCCTCGGGTGTAGGTTTTACGGAGCTGCAAGGCTGCGCCCTCGCAGTCACCGAATTTGAGCTGTCGAAGTTTGATTTAGCCCGTGGCAAAGTAAACGCATATTTGGGAGCTGCGATACATCCCCGCACCCATTGAAGGAACATTTCATAGATATTCTCGGTTGATCAAAGAGTTCAAAAGACATGCTCGAGATGTGGTGACTCGAATATGTAAGGATGACTTACATGTTCACAAAACATTCCATCTTCAAAAAAAAAAAAACGGCTTATCACGCTCAAACCTGCCTCAAATCGGGATCGATGGAAAAGAAAACTATGTACCAGGTGCGGGCATCTTGTAGAAGGTCTCTGTTTTTTAGCACCGAACACAAATTATTGGAGAACTTTACCAGACTATGTTTGCACGCCACGCTATATTTAGCGGGAGCTCGCACTGCCACTTCGATGCATTCTCTGAAGCGCGCGCCTGAAGTGGTAGCGGACCTTTGAAAACGATTTACTAAAATGCCCTGTTGTGTGCCTGACTCGCAGAACATGATGGCCAGCGAAATGTATGAAATTCTTATTTACACATTCCAACAACCACCTGAAGTGAGAGGGCATCAAGGGTGGATGTCAATATTAGAAAGTGTTAGTGGATCGCTTTTAGCCACTTCGATAACCGTACGGTCTGTACCCCAACGAATGTGAGCTAGACTCGCTGTAAGCATTCTTTATCGAGTGCGGCTATGGAGCGGAAAATACAATATTAAACCCCTTTTTGGCGCGTCTAGAGTGTCGCGTTATGGTTCAACGTTGCTTGTATTGGTACCATAGCACGGGCCGCCGCTTCGAAGTATTTGTGGTGTCTCACAGAAACTAAAGCAAAAGCAGACCATTTTTTTTAACGTGACACAGAATTGTATTTAACATTGTAAAAAAAAAAAAACCTTTAGGTACCCTATGCCACGCACTTAGCACGAACAAACGATCGCCGGTGTTTCCCACTTTTTTTTTCTTGTTAGAAGTGAAGATGTTTATGAAACTGTTAATGCGAGTATCCAACCTAAGCGGTAGATATTAGTGCGAGCCAATACATTGCTGGGGAAAATAGCAAAAAGCGCCGATGTCGTGTTTGCGCTAACAGTGTCGCGTAATGTACGCATACCGCTACACAATCAACGGTAACGGAGTAAAGCAGTAAATTTAAGTGCCCCCCCCCCCAAAAAAAAAAAAGTGGTGTTATTTTTTTATATTTGAAAAGTTTATTTATTTTTATGCAAGCGATTCGGTACAGACTGCTTCCATTGGGCACCAACTTACGAGGCATCAGTTTGTTCCTATACACTAAATTCTGCATGGCCCTTGCGTAAAAATGTCAATATTGTGTTCGTGCTAGCTGTGTCACGCACAGTAAGAAGACCAGTTCATTGCTCGAACATTAAAGAAGGCCTTCCTTACGCCAAATAGACATTTTGCGAGTACGCTCTATTACTGGTGGTTCATAAAATAATCTACGTTGTTTATTTGGAAGAAAGGAAGTGGTTGTGAGGGGAGGGGGAATTGAATACAAAAGACGACCGAGGGAACCTCGAACATCGTAAATATTTCGCTCAACGTAAAATCCTGAGTTAATTAAATCACTTTTGCTTTGTCTGTTTCAGAACTTGTTAACAGACGCGCTAAAGGCCAAGGTGAGCGATAAGTCAGATGCACCTGTTTATTTGAGCAAAAAGCGCATGCGAGATGGAACTGAAAAAGCATACGTGTGTAACCGTAGCAATCTCCGGCGAAGCCTGAATCTCACTTTTTCTGAAACCACGGAAATGACTGCTTTTGATGACTTGATAAAGCAAGCCAAAGCCGTTATTAAGTGTGACTCGTTGTCAGCTGTGATAATCAAGGCGCTGCGACGATTTCTTTAAACCTTTCATTTATTAAAACAAATTGTGTGATAAATCCAATGCCATATGATGCTTGCGCTGATATTGTAGCGGTATGCGTACATTACGTGGCACTGTTAGCCCGAACGCGACATCGGCGCTTTTTACTATTTCTGCCCAGCAACATGTATTCTCTAGCACTGAGCTCTGCCACTTAGGTTAGATATTTGCATTAACAGTTTTCTAAACATCATTCACTTCTAAGAAAACATAACTAGAAAGACCGGCGATAGTTTGTCCGTGCTAACTGTGTGGCAGTTTACCTAAAATGTGTTTGCAATGCCAAATTACAAATGCATTTCATGTTTAAAAAAATTGGCTACATTTGATTAATTTTTTATGTTTAATGTTTCAAAAATAATTTTAAGTGGCCGCACAGATTTAAGCAGCGTTGAACTATAACACAACATGCCTCGATAGTCGCACTGGATAAAGAATGCTTACAGAAAGGTTATAGCTTATTTATTGGTACGGTTATCCAAGAGCTAAAAACGATTCACTAAAAATTTTAGTATCGACACACACCATTGCTGCCTTGTCACCTCATGTGGTTGTTGGGATGTGTAAATATAAATGTCATCTACATTCGTTGGCCATCGTTAGTGTGAATTACGCACACAATAATTTGTGCTCGCTGCTAAAAAACAGAAACCTTCTACAGGATGCCAGCACCTGGTACATAGCTTTCTTTTCCATCAATCCCGATTTGAGGCAAGTTTGAGCGTGATAAGCCGTTTTTTTCTTTTTTTGAAGATGGAATGTTTTGTGAACATGTAAGTCATCCTTACATATTCGAGTCACCACATCTCGCGCATGTCTTTTGAACTCCTTGATCAACCGAGAATATCTATGAAACGTTCCTGCAATGGGTGCGGGGATGCATCGCAGCTCCCAAGTATGCGTTTACTTTGCCACGGGCTAAATTAAACAACTTCGACAGCTCAAATTCGGTGACTCCGTGGGCGCAGCCTTGCAGCTCCGTAAAACTCGTAAAACCTACACCCGAGGGGCTAGGCTTGGCGAGCGCCCCCGAAAAAAAGGGCAGATTACGCGATAGGAGCTGAAGATACCTGTAAGTCACGAGGTCGCTGCTGCCGCACCCATCGCCCGTCGCTCAGAATGGGGATTTTCTCGGCTTATCCTCTCAGAAGAAGCCGGCGCAAAAGGGGACCTTTCCCCTCGCCTCGCCGTGCTACGATACAAGAGAGAAAGGGAAAGAAAGAGAGCGAGGAGGACTTTCCGCCAGGCGGAAGAATATTTCTGTTGGTCCCCCTTTAACGAGTTTCAAAAGTGGACAAAAAAAACATTCCAGACTTGATCAGACGCGCCCAGCGAAAAGCCACGTGGCTCGAGGAAGCGCATGTGAAGTCAACGTGCCGTCATCTTGCAGTACAATTTGGCTGAAAATTGGAGTGTCGTGATCCAGCGCGCGGTGCAAGGACATCACTGGAAGAGCAAGATGGTTTTCATCTTTACCTGCGTGGCTACATAGTGAGCGACGACACGCGCATCGTCTATGATTCGTCCCATGCGCTCTTAGCGCTCACCGCTCAACGTCGTCGAAGGGCGGCTGGAGGAACTATTGCTTATTTGCACGCAACTCGTTTATATTTCACACGGTGCTCCAAGCCACTTCAAAAACAGGCACTAGGCGTACGAATTAAAAAAAAACGAAAGAAAGTCGTCGCCAAGTTGATATTCTCCGCATCAGGGCACGGGAAAAGCTCGTGTGATGGAGTGGGCGGCGCGCTCAAGCACCAGGCATCCATGAATGACTTGACAACTACAGGATTCTACTCCATAACGAACGCGCCAAGCTTCGTTGAGGCACTCAGACCGAAAGTCAAAGGGATTGTTCTACTCTCAATCGCCAAAGAGAAGCTCACGCGTTTCCGGGAGCTCAAGAAAAAAGAGTGGGAGAAGGTAAACCCACCAAGGGGCATCCGATCCTCACACGTGTGGAGGAAGTCACTGGAGGAAGGCGTCTTGAACGTTGCCCTAGAAAATATCTGCGAAAGCACAGTGCAGCTGCGTACACGTGTCAAATGCACGTACCGCTTTGTGTCCCAAAATTCAGAAAATCATCGGGTTTCAGCTTACAGGGAGTTTTCGTAGATCGTTCTGGAGTCTCCGCTACGCCTCCGCTACGTTATCCGCTACGCCTCTGTAACTACTGCGCATGCGCCAATCTAGCGAAGACCTTGCGGAGTTGCGGACGTAGTTGCGGAGGCGCCCTACGAAATAGCGGATCTCGAGATAACCTGGCCGTTCGATTGTGTGTCTTTTTATCTATCTTATTTTATTTATACATATATACGCGTATAAATAAAGAACACAACGACGACGACGTTGAGAGGATGACACACCGGGCGACGGTGGTGCCTCAATCTGAGCCCTGGTGCCATGGAGGCGGCAGCTTCTACTCTGACCGGGCTACCTTCTTGGAGCCTGATGCTTCGACCGCAGTGGACCCCAGTGAGCAACAAAGCCGTAATGTTCCGGAGGCTCCTTCATGCACCGATCGAACGGTAGTGCCAGATCCCCCAGTTCGCTTCTCACCCGCCCAACCCACCTCCGCGAAATCTGGACTTCTGCGAATCGGACTGCCATCCTCCCCAATAGCAACAATCCATGTCGTCGTCACTATGCATGTATATACTCGCGGCATTATCATGTCCACTAGACGCGGCACCGCGGGCCTCCATGGTACGAGCTGGTGCCTTTCCGCGGTGCCGCGGCTCTCAGAGGCAAATAAATAAAGTCTGAAGAATAAAGACAAAATTCTTTGGTAATCAACAGTCGGTAGCGCCTTAAAAAAAGAAAGAAAAGAACAATAGTGTTTCCCCGTTTATAGAATACAAATTCCAAAACTACACTATACCAGTGGCGCACATCGGTGAAATAACGTATCAAAACAGAAAATAAGATGGTCTGTTGAACGCACGTTCTGGAGCATGAAGCCAGCAACATATTTTGTTTTCGTCAGAATTAAAAATGGTCACCGGACATGGTTGTTCGATCTTACCTGAAAACGCCCTGCCACTCTCCACGTGCAAATAGTAGCTTCTAATAAAAAGAAGAAAAGAAAAATAAGAAACGAATCGGTTTTGAAACGTCAGGCTTTTAACTGTTTAGGACTTGGTTGCTATGATTCGTATAATAGAGATGCGTGCAATGATCTTCCTTAGAATCACATTTGGACATCGGCTTGCACGAGCTCGAAACTTCGCAGAATACTGTCTCGGGAGGCTAAAATTATATTCGGTGTTACGTGCACTTGTTTTGGGGCCTAATTTTACAACTCTGTGCTTTATCAGTCATGCGCGTTCCAACATTCTATTAGGCTGCCGCATATCATCGCGAGGCTCCTATATATGCTCCACAAGTTTACAATTTGGACATCCCCTTTTGCTATACTTCGTTTCAGCTGAAAGAGGCACTACAAAGGGACGAAGACAATCAAATGCTGCTTCGAAGAACGTGCCTATCAGTGTCAAACACGAGCGTTCAGTGACGACTTTGGGCTATACTTCGTTTCAGCTTCGGTCCAGACGCAGCCGATGCTACAAGCGCGAGCATGTGGCCCAGAACAGTGCTTGCACTGCACGAGCGCGCGTGCTGACAGAGATGCTGAAAGCCCGGAGCTCGCGCTTGTAGCTTTGGCTGCGTCTGGACCGAAGCTGAAACGAAGTATAGAGCGTCGGTTAATGACGAGATCCTCTCAAGCACGTGACTCTACTCAAATGTTTGCTTGGAACAACCGTAAATTGGCGGGCGTCCACACCTTCATAAATGAATGTTCAATTCAAACACTTAGGAAGATAGCGCATGGTTTTTTGCACGCTCTTGTCGCTTCGGTTCCCTATCGGTTCAGGCCAAGGTCGTCATCAACAAAAGAAAACGTGCTCACAACTTCGGACTTCTTCCACTTCGAACTTCTCTCCATGTTCAAAATACATCAAATTAAATATTTATTTCATGTTTAATGAGTCGCTAGAGTTTCACTCACTAGTTCGAGGGAACGCGATATAAATTTAAAAATGCCCAGAAACGCTTTTGAAGGGCACTTTTTAAATCCAGAAGCAACCGATGGTATACAAGCGTGAGCATGTGGTCCTGGGCCCGTTTGCTCGAAGCACTAACCGCGGCTAAAGTTAGCCGCAGTACCTAGGAGAGGGATTTTGAGATCACGTGACTGGCTCGGTAGGGATGCAGGGAAACATGGTGGTTCTCCAGTGAGTGAGCGCCGCTCGCTTTGGAACTAATATGTCGTTGTAGCTGCAATATCGGGCGCGTTAGTCAGCAACGAATGGTGCAGGAGGCTTTCGCTTTGCCTTACCTCACTTAAACCGCAAAGCATGGGCAATGACATCGCCGCATTTTTTAGATAGTGTTTCGATTCTGGGCATTCCTAAGCCTAAATGAACGCGATAATTGTCGGCATGGCAACGTCTTTGGAAAGCGGATTGTTGATAGCACACAAAAAGCAAACAGCGTCCCAACATACTTTTTTTCTAAATTATCCAAGCACCGAGGTGCATGCTACGACTGTAGTTGCACGCGTCGCACGTGCTGGCGTCTGCAGTAGTAACCTTCTAAAGCAAAAAGTATAAAACAAATTTTCCCTTGCACGCCCGTTCGTTAAAGCCTTATTATGATTTTTTACTTCAAATCTTTTATAAGAGGAAGGCCAGCGCGCGTGGACCGTAGAATTACACTTCCATCGTTCTCCTCGCGATGCTTGGATAATTTAGAAAAAACTCTGTCGGGACGCTGTCTGCTTTTGTGTGCTATCAACAATCCGCTTTCCAAAGGCGTTGCCATGCCGACAATTATCGCGTTCATTTAGGCTTAGGAATGCCCAGAATCGAAACACTATCTAAAGAATGCGGCGATGTCATTGCCCATGCTTTGCGGTTCAAGTGAGGTAAGGCAAAGCGAAAGCCTCCTGCATTATTCGTTGCTGACTAACGCGCCCGATATTGCAGGTACAACGACATATTATTTCCAAAGCGAGCGGCGCTCACTCACTGGGGCACCGCCATGTTTCCCCGCATCCCTACCGAGCCAGTCACGTGATTTCAAAATCCCTCTCCTAGGTACTGCGGCTAACTTTAGCCGCGGTTAGCGCTTCGAGCAAACGGGCCCATGAACAGTGCTTTCCTTACACCAGCGCGCGTGCTTGGCAAGGACGCTGAAAGCCCGGAGCTCGCTCTTGTAGGCTCTGCTAAGCTCACGCTTGAAGTAAAACAAAGTATTGTGTCGAGAACATCAGATCTCACCAGAAAACTGAACTGTTTAACAAGGTTTGCTAGTGAGGTTATCGTACTATATGCTAGTGGTCATTGAGATGTCTTTTTGCTTAGAAAATCTAATCTTGTGGTTTGAAATGCACGCTGCAGAAGGTTCGCGCTCAGTGCAACCCATGTATTCAGAAACAAAAATGATTCCTGCTTGGTGCAGCGTCGTGAGGAACGCCGTGAACGTCTGGCACCACGAAAACGCGCTTCCTGGCAGGAGTGATTTTGTAAACAGAAGTAGATTTGCGGGATCACGCTGTCTGGTCTGTGCCGAAGATGCGAAGCAGAGGAACCTTTACACCACAGTACGTTCTTAACCCCCCCCCTTTCCTTTTCTTATTACGATGCTCCTCCAGATAATACTTTTTTTAATTATGAGGGACTCCTTCCTCCGTTTAGGGTGCCAATTCGACAATTATATTCGTGTCATTTGTTTACAGTAATTATCCATTTCTTTTATTTTGCGCCCAAAAACTATGAAGTTTAAGGCTGCGGTCCCACGGCAGCCATCTTGAACAAGGCGTTAGTTCAACCAATAGATGGCGACACGCACCCATGGGGTGTAAAGCCCCTCTATCCTGGGAAAAGTGGTGCCATTCATTGTTGCAGAAATGCTCGAGGCACGTGCCGCGCGCCACTTCTGGGAAATTCATGGCGTCTGAAACCTAGCTCAGTGCTGCGCTGTGCCGCCATGATCTTCCCAAGGGCTGCACGTTGCACGTGCCTCGTGCATCGACGCACCTTGCGCTACTTTTGAAACATGAAGGGGCTTTAGTTAGTTCACTGTACTTTAGTGGGGTGGCCGAAACATTGGTTCACAGTGGGACGGCTCGAGCACCATCACGTTCCCCTCGTGGCCTTGCTCGCGCCGCTGCCAGCTGTGCTCAGCTGGCTCAATTTGCGTGGCCCAGCAAACGGATGTATGCGAGAATGTCAGGCTCGGTATAAATTGTTCTCTGATATAGGGAGATGCGGTTCGGCGGTTGTAACGGGCTTTCGCAATAAATCTTACCAAGAAGGAATCAAATGTTGATTGACGTGTCAATATTCTATCAATAAAAACTTCTTCTGCATGAATGCACGTTCAGTAGACTCAATCTTCCAAGGCACCAGTGGAAGCGGACGTCAAGTAAACTGCTTCGCGATTTACGATACTTACCTCACCATTTTAATGACGACTAAAATAACGTCAGGAAATATTGTGTTTCACGGGATCCGGAAGATGTTGTAAAGGTTGTTACATTATAGTTCCCAGAAAACAAACGCCGTTGCAATATTTTCGGAAGTACCGACACACATAATGTTGTAAGTACAGCTTAGGAGGAATATGATGAAAACCATCAGAAGAAATAGGAAGACGTTTATTTGCAATGAAGACGCTATGAATGAACGGCGTTTAGCGACGGCAAGTTATGAGCGATCGGGAATTTATAAGTTCACGTGATTGCTAACTATGGACATGCGGACAATGAAGACCAGTTCTGTCGGGAGATGGTGTTGCGGTGATGACCTGATATCGGACGACTCGTGGCAGACGAACAATCAAGTTTCTTCTCAGCGAATGGTAAGTGTCCAGTGTCAAGCACAGCACGTGGCTACCGACGTTGTCGACGTTTCGAATACTTACCGCTTTCGACAAAAGTTCTGGCACCTGGGCTAACTTTCTGGAAAGACTCGAAGTCTTCCTTGAGTCCAACGCCATCATGAACAGTAACTGAAAACGATCCACTATTCAGTCGGTGGGTTCCAAAACGTATCCGCGTCTGCGGAGTCATGGTCGATGCGTACTCTAAGTGGCTGGAAGTTTACACGATGCCTGCCACGACGTCCGAACACGTCATTGTCGTTCTACGGTCTCTTTTACCTACTTTTGCCCTACCGAAAATACTTTTCTCTGATAATGCGCCAAATCTTGCTTCAAATAAAATAAACAAGTTTTTGAAGAAAAACAAAACCGGCATCAGGCATCACATTAGTGCACAATACCATCCTGCAACTAACGGGCAAGCAGAACAGATGGTGTGCGAAACGAAAAAAAGCCCTCTTGAAGCTTACGGAAGAAGCAGTTCAGTGAAGAATCGCCAGGTTCTTGTTCCAGCAGCACGCGAAGGCCTAATCTATACACGGTAAAAACACCCGCCGAAGCAATGTTCGGCGGACGAAGAGCCACACCCCTCGATCTCATGATACTATGGCCTACGAACGAAGATCGAGAGATTCCCAGATCGGGAGTAATGGCAGTTTATTCGGTCGGAGAGCTCGTCTACGTGAGGAATTTGAGCGGAAGTCGGGCGTTCCATGTAAAACTTGAGTAGAAAAGGCTCTATGCTGGTTGACCAGAGGGTGTCATCCCTCTGAATACGTTGGATATCAATGCCCTTGAGAGTAAATATAACTAAATCACAAAACTCTCTTTGTGTATTGTGTAACTGCCCTTGTATTTGATAGTAGAAGCTATGCTGGTGATTTGGACCTTTCATACCAGGCTCCTTTTTCTTATTTTTCGCCTCATACTCCTTTGCGGTTTAAGTATGCTTCAAGAATCTTTTGGAACGGGGACACTTTACGTCAACAAGGCCATTTTTTCCAAGTAGTCAATCAGGGAATGCTGCTAGAAATCCGTCCCTCATATTAACGAATAAGCCGCACTTCTGCACAGTGCATTTTTCCTGTTCCACGAACAGTTGTAAAGCAGCATCCTCATTGATTCTACCATATTCTGTTGCGGGTGAAGAAAGGTCTTTCGGTACACGATACTTGAAACAAGTCTGGCACTGTACGTTGTGGTTCGACACCCACTAATGTCGTCGTCCTTATAGAGCCTCATCATTTAATCATTATCTCGTCACCTCATATTGCTCTTCATCAACAGTAAGTACAATAGGCTAGCGCCATATTACAATCCAAGAATTGAAAAATTGAGTCGTTCAGTCCTTCAACAAGTTTATTATTTATATAATGTTATTACGTTACATTACCTCGAGACGATCGACGTCCATCGTCGATCGTCAAATACTTATACCTGTATATAAATTAGACGCACAAGGGGGGGGGGGGGATCGGTAGCCAAGTGCATGGTCTATCGCACACCAGCTCGGAGCACTTGGAGCGAAAGCTCGCGCTGCAGAACCCAACCCGCCCCTGCCCGTTTCGATCTGGAAGAGCATCGTACCGGCGTGCGGTCGTGTATCACTACTGCGTGGTGCACGTTAAAGACCCCAGGTTTGCGGTTGTACCGCACTGGCTAAATTGCTCATCTACAGCTGAGACACCAGACGCCCAGTAAGGCAGACTTACTTCCGGCTGTATAAACATACACACAACAATTTGCAATTAGACGCACAATCACAAAGAACACAGCGTGCCGTCTCTTTTCTTTGGACCGTCTTTTTTTAACCAGCGCAAGCTCGCGCGTTCTTTCTTTTGAGACGGTTAGAACTAACGTTGATTAGAACAGTCGCACATAAAACCCGCGTTTCTCCTACCCGGCCGCTTCCTCCTCTCATTATGTGTAGGTGGTTAAAACGAAATAAGCTATAATAATGGTGTATTATTCATATTTAGTTTCAGTTTCAGTCTGGGGAAAGGAGGTTCGCGGGAAGTAGGGCCAATAAATGAGCTGCGCTTAGAGTATCGGCACTCTCTTCCCCGACAGTGTTGTGGGCGCCGCCATTTTGGTGCTTGTGCAGAGCAGGCGCAACTGCCGATCGTCATGATTCAAAATTGCGACTTCCTCAGCATTAGATTCGGTGTTAGGAAGCTCATGTAATATTGCTTTGCTTTGTCGCAAACTGTTTAAAGTGGAGGACGGAAAAGCGTTTCTTGTGATTTCAGATACAGCTTCAAATAACTGGCAACCATGATTTTAAGCCACATTATGGCCAAGTGTCGCTACTCTGAAGCGTAGCTTATTTAATGACACTATTCATGCCCTTGTTCAAGAAGCTTGTAATACCTGGAGGGGCCATGACGTGAGCCCCGTGGATTCCACAAGCCACTACCTTTTGACACCTGCCTCTTCCTCATTGTTCCCGCTAGTGCCAGTAAATTAGCTACGCTTCAGAGTAACGACACTTGGCCATATTGTGGCTTAAAATCATGGTTGCCAGTTATCTGAAGCTTTATCTAAAATCACAGGAAACGCTTTTCCGTCCTCCACGAATGTTTAAACAACCCGCGACAGAGCATTGCAAAATTGCATCAGCTTCCTACACTCTTAGAAAAAAGGGTCAGTATAGTCCTCCCTAAAGGGAGGAACGCTCTTGACACATATGTTCCTTCAGAAATGGAGGAACTTTCGTCCCTAAAGCAGGGGAGCAAAAGTTCCTCCGTCGCCTGCATCTCATTATGGCGGCCACGAATCGAGCAAATCGAGCTCAATAAGGCTTAACGAGAACACGAAGTCTATTGTACGGAGCGAGAGGAGCAGCAAATAAAAACGTAACACGAGCTTTCCGCGAACTGTATTTATTTCCGAAGCCGGCTTCCCCCTGCAGGTAAAGAAACTTACGTTTCGAAAGCATGCAGTCACTCAGTCGTCTCATCGTCAGCACTGCGATGTTAAACGGAGACAACCGGCACCCAGTTCGCGCACTTTGTCTTACCTTTGCTATTCCTCGAGCCACAATTCCTTCGTCAACCGTTGCGTCAACCGCACATCACGAAGGAGTGGTAAACCATTCGCCCGCAAAACCAAAATCCGCTCTCAAAAAAAAGCAAATCCGAAGCAGCCTCTTGGCTCGTTTCAGCACGGTAACACGAAATTATGGCGTAGCCGCGTAGCGTAAAAAAGGAGGTTAAATCGCTTGCCACCAGATGGCAGAATCAAGCAGATTGATCGCAAGTAGCTAGGCTAGGTGGCGCTAGTTACACCCAAATTCATGTTCTACAAAAAATATTTTATTTTCTGTCGCCACCATTGAGCTTCGGAACCCTTTCTTTCACACAGGTAGACATATTACGCGTTCTACGGTACAAGCATCAGCTGAACATACATAGAGCGCATACACATACACACAAACATCAATGCAACAGCATACAAACAACAATACAACAGCACACTAACCCGATCACTACTCCCGAGCTCTGCGTTTCCGTCTTTTATAGTGGTCGTTCTGAACGTACGGAATTTTTCGGTGACTCTTTAAGCAATAAAAAATATTCCCAGCATGTTGATTTTTTTCCAGCAATGTCATACATCTGAGAGTATTTTTAATGGCTCAGGGGATGAATCTCTTATTAAAAAGAAATGCTCGATCATGCCGTAATTATTTGAAAGCCAATAAATCGAGCCGCTCCAATGCGGTTCCAAGCCTGGGTTTGTTTCCCCGCACGGCACTTCCGAGCCAGTATTTCTATTGTAGTGTTTGTTTTACTATTTGTGCTGTTCGCGCACGGCTGCAATTGCCGTCTAGAATTAATCTGTGTAGAGCGGATATTCACTCAGCTGGAAGTGATGCTTCACGGGCAGAGAGATCGCTTTTCGATCAACTTGAATGCAGTCGAAGCCGCGACTTGCGGCAGGTGTTAAGTGTACGGAGCTACCCCGTGGCGAGCTCGAAAACGTCTAGCGCTCATCCCAGCGCGCCACTTGGAGGGCAGTTTCTCCAGGAACCGTAGTATATTTAAACAGCAAAATAAAGGATAACTTTTTTTTTTCGATTTTACGTTTTTTTATGCTAAAATTTTATTGTAAATATAGTACTTTCCGTCATTATTTCGTACTGTTCAGTATTTTCACCAGAGCGCAATCGCTCTCGGGGACCGACAGTCACATTGGCCACTGTACGATAGGAGCTTACCGTTCAGACCAGCGTTCCAACATGATTATCCGCACGTCGATCGACTGCACCTAATTTCTCAAGTGGTCTTAAACTCTTTAATGTAAAGGGGAATGTCAACCTGCGACACCCCGCCCCCTCCGATCACGGCCCAACCAGCGGCATCAATGCCCGACAGTTTACGTCATCTCATCTTGTTACACCACTGATACGCGAACACACGGTCACATCGGCGATAATTCCAGTCTTCTCTTCACTACGCACAACACTGCCATCACGATGTTGCTGCTACGTTGCCGACACGCAGAAATACAGAACCACGTTGAACGCCGGTTGGCACTCGGCACGGGAAAACAGAACCGAATCGGCACGGGAAAACAGAACCGAACTCAGCACGGCAGCCGGCAGGAAAACCTGCCGGCTGCCGAATTCAGCACCAGGCAGCCGGCAGGAACACCTGCCTGCCTTGGACACAGTTCCTGCGATTTCCATAACGTCGAAAACGTCGATACAGATCCGCGTGGTTCCGCTACTGTAGTTCCGCTTTAGTTCCGCGTACCTCCCCCAATCCCATAGAGATCGTACATACTAAAACTAGAGGAAAAGGTCCGCCATTTTCCTATGCATTCTGGCTGCCGCAAGCGGCGGAGCATGCAGGCAGACCCTCGGGGTCCCACACATGGTTACCAACTAGCCTTATCCGCTAGATTTCACGGTTTTCCTAAGAATCATAGCAACATTGTTTGTTGTCAAACTGGAGATGTTCCCTCCGCTGCGACACTGAGCTTTAACCGTTGCTGCCGCGAGTTTCTCTCTTGTAATACAAATGATTTGTCACTTTAAAGTTGCTTGATAGCTATGGTCTATGGAAAAGTTATATTTCGTCTTTTGCTTTGAATGGTTCGTTCCATCGGGCGCCGCACAATGGGTAAAACGTTTGCCTATCGGACTACGTATCAGCCTCGATCACCGGCATTTTGGGCAATCGGCGGTTGCGTCAGGTTGGTTTCTTACATATAGATCTATTAGGTCTGTTTGATTAGGCCAGAAAGTTCAAAATTAGTGCACTCCGAGCTCAGAAAAGCGTAGGTGTCGTGCAATCCGCCCAGTGCCCGGTTACTCCCATAGACCCAATGGAGTCGATTTCTGGGTAAACTGGGCGCTCAGCAGCGCTGCCGTGGTGGGAGGCGCTCATTACTGCAACGAATCGGCGACTCATTGCTCTATTGATAGATTGCGAAACTAAAATAAGAAACACTAATCACGTTTATAAAATGGAACGCTAACGTTTTAATTATGACATTTGACGCTGTCGAGCTAGCTTCAGCGGCTTCCTAGCCGTTTGTGAAGGCGAAGCCGTTCAGAATCCAACATGGCGCAGACCTTCCGCCGTGCCCTGCAGCTGCTCCCTACCGCGGTACCGCCGGTACCGCGGTAGGTTTTGGTTGGAAATTCACGGTTCGCGCGTGCCATGCCTCTTGTTATGGCAAAGAATTGTAAGTTCTGCTTCCCTACCTTGTGTCCAGCAGTTGACAGTCCGTTAGTTGTCGTCGGCGTCTTCCAGGGAATCGAAACAGATGCAGGAATTTTCGGACTCGTTGACACATTTATTCAGTCATTTGCATGACAAAGAAAAACAATTTACACTGTCACTTTGAACAAGCGTTGCTATGCGGAAAAAAATTAATAATGCGCGCAGTATCTACGTTAGCAAGAGGTGCTACAGTGAAGATAAAATGTGCGACACTGTTAACGCGAACACGACATAGCGCTTTTTCACGAGGTTTCGTAAACTCGAATGCAACTATGGCCCGAGAATATCTGTTTTCGCGATTGAAAAACACAATACAGTCATGTCTCGCTAACATGGTCGATCGTTTCGGTCACGCCACTATACAGGTCATATTTTCCGGGTCTGACGTTAAATTAAAAAAACCGGAGTTGGGAACGAAATGGGTAAATACATGTTTTTATATTTTAATTGTGGTCTCTGTAAAGATAAACGCAAAAAAGAGGGGAAAAACAAATGAAAAAATATTAGTGCGACAAAACAGACTAGTAAAGCTCTTCGGTTACAGAATTTACCCAGAGCTTCATCACTCTCAGATGAGACAATGGTTAAAATTTTCAGGGGTCCCCAGCCTGAATATTTTGCAGTTCTTTCCCTAACAGTTGCAGATGACAAAAATGTGTTTCTTATTTGTGATCTTGGCATTGATTCATGATTATGGATGACTAACATTGTGGAGAATTGTTTTGGGGACTGAAGATGTCCATAATAAAGAGAAAATGTTGTGATAGCAAACCGAAATTTTTGTTTCTGTGGCATGAAAACACAATAATTATAATGATTAAAAAGCGCAACAAGACGACGGACACAGAAGAAGACACAGACACAGCGTTACTTACAACTGAACTTTATTTCCGCTGCAGCTCGGTATATATTACCGGCAACACAAACCAGTTAGGAAAGATATACAAATACACATTGTAAAAATCATCATAAAAAAAATAATACAAAGGCCAAGAACTTGTCTGAAGTTTTCTTTTTTATGATGATTGTTTTATATGTATCTGTTTATATTTCCAAACTTGTTTGTGTTGTTGCCAGTAATATATACCGAGCTGCAGTGGAAAGAAAGTTCAGTTGTAAGAAGCGCTGTGTCCTCTTCTGTGTTCGTCGTCTCGTTGCACTAATTTAATCATTATGAATCACTAACTTGCCCAACTTTCTACCTTTGTCAACAATAATTATAATTTCTGATATGTGTTATATAGAAGCAAACCCAGTGTGAAGTAAATATGCAGCCCTGCCGGAGAATTGTATGCAAACTGCCCTATCGGTGTGCTATGTCTAAAAATATATTTAAATGGCTATTGATTGTGGAATCTCAAATACCAACCGAACATACATTATGATAAAATATCAATTGTTCAACCTTTGTAATAAGACAATAATGCAAACTTTAGTGGGTCAGCTATTGTCCAGCAAAATTTGAGTTCTCAAAGAGTGAAACTCTCTAAGTAGTTTGAATTCTAGCTGCCAGAGTTCCTGGTATCACTGGTTGGAAGCAGCCGATTTCACCCCTCACTCGCTACCCCCCTCCCCCCCCCCCCATCCCCCCAAAAAACAAAACAAAAAGCTGCCGAAAGGTTCTTGGCCACCAGCAGGCTAACAACTTGTCTGAACAAAGTGGATGCTCAGAGGCTTCTGCTAGTCTACGATTTTGCAGCTCCATAAATATCATGCAAGGAGCAACCTGCTGAAGCAGTGGACAACATTGTCTCTCAAGGGCTCAAGAAGCACAGCCGAAAGATTTCATGCCCAGTTGAAAGCTCGTGTCATTCTGACTGGTCCATGCAAATAAAAAGGTAACATAATGCATTGTTATTCGGGCAAACTTGTTTGTTGCTCACTAACACACCTGAACCAAAATTTTTAGGGACATATTCCTTAATACTACGTAGACCTTGCTGTCTGTAGACCAGTTGGGTATTTCTCATTTCTCTTGGCCTCTTGATGAACTTCCAATACCTGTCACTTGTGCCGTCAAGTTGAACCATGAGTTGAACCAGGTTCTCTTGGTGTGGCCACTGAGATCCTATGATGCCCATGGGGTGAACCAGCCACTTCATTGTTCTTTCTCATTTTTGCTGTCTGTGTGTTCTCTATCTTCTCAGGATCTGCACAGGACAATGTAAGAACGCATTAGTTTGTCTCGTCTCAACACATACACTTGCAGAACAGAAACAGGGCTACGAAACATTCCATAGGGCTGTTCCTACTATCCTTTTGTTTTTGTTATCATCCTCTTTGCCCCATCCATTCTCGTTTTACATTACAGTTGACCGTAGATTAGACTGCATAGATCACTATGGCAGAACCTAGCATGCTGACGGTTACATATTCAGCTTGATAAGTTAGCCAGCAATCAAGTGCACTTCACAAAAAAATGACCACGGACACTACCTTTTGTTTATTGGGATTCCCTGTCCCTGATGCTTGTTGGAGTGATTTTCATGCCTTGAGAATCTGTATGGATACACAAAAAACAACAACACATAATGCAAATGTTGCTATTTTATGTGCAACAAACGAGAAAAAAATGCCTAATGCGAGTTTTACTTGTTTTGAGGGAGTGCGTCGGTAGGTGTAAAAACTTTCGACAGAATTACACATAGAAGGACGGATAGCACATCTCGCGATCAAGCTCTGCTGTCCGCATTCTGCCACTCTTGGCGTAAATCTTTCGAGATTTTAAAAGTGCCTTCCGAAGTTAAATTATTTTACTATCCAGCTTTCTAATAATTTGTGGAAGAAATAAAACGTGGCAAACTAGTCGCAGGGCTGTAAAAGAATCTACACGAGATACATTAATAAAAACGGGCAGATATTATAAGATATGAACTCTGAAATATTATAAAACTGGGAGAAGAATATTTATATATTGACTACAATTTATTCGACGGGGATCTACACTGTTGTGCACGAAATCGACGAGAGGTAGAAGAGGTGATATTTCGCCTACAGTCTACAGATCACAAAATATTTGCAGGACGGTCTTCATCCGCAAAACCGTGCTAAGAACGCTCGCCAAAATCTGTGCATCGCAATGAAATCACGTTGACATTTTGTAAATTTCAAAAATGAAACGATATATTCAATTACCTAAAAGAGTACAAAACCCTCAAATGGTGCAATTTGTGGCTGGAAGATCAGCTTAGGAAACGTTTTAATTGAGGTGAAAACTTTCAAACTCACCGTCGTCAGTTGGGATCCGAACGAACCGGTGCTTCTTGTCCCCGACGCTACTTGGGCACCACTTTGCGTAACCGCACGGATGAGGTAGCTCAAAGACACGAAAAGCTTTCCCCTCGCCCGAAAGTGCGAGGCTCGCGCAGTGCGATGATCGAGGCGCCGACGCTTGACGCACCGAAGACGAGCGAAAGCGCGAAAGCACCGAGCAG